>APFE030688075.1:24677-87118 GCA_000404065.3 Pinus taeda
CGAAGGCCTATTTATTGTTGAGAAACAATGGAAAACCCTTCACATTCCAAAACCTAACCCTAGAAGATGAAATGCCAAATTGTGGGCCCTGTTTTTGGGTAAGTTGGTACATCAACTTCACGGGGTCGTGAATTGGTTGTATTATCTCCGTTTGACATGCATGATAGCCTGTTGGAAAGATCTCTCCGAGGACTATAACGGAAAAGATTTTTTTTTGTAAGGACAAACCGCTGGCGGTAGATTTCCCAAAAAACGTCGTTTAGGGCCTCAAAACGGCTCCGGAAGTTTAGGACCCGAAATGCTGCTAAAAATAGTAAACTGTGCTATAATTAAGGAAACTGAAAAATTGAAAGAGACAGTTGTGGGGTTCCAAATAGGATAGGTGGGTGGCCACCAACATCCACCTGGATCAGTGGTTGCATAGACATTAGACCATATACGTTGGACTGTACACCTAGGTGGGGAAAGAATTAATTAGGCCGTGATCCAATTCCAATTAAAAAAAACATTAATGGATCTAAACCCATAAGAAAATTTAGTGCATATGGTAATTTTGCTATGTTTTAATAATATAGGAAAATGGTATAATTTCATTGAGTTAAAAAAAATATTGTGCAATGTGAGTGTTACCATTTAGGTATATCTCTTGGCATTCTTATATCTTATTTTATTGAAAACTATATTTAAAATATTTATATTTACAATTTTTATTTAGAAAAATAAAATCTATATAAAAAAATCATAATCATCCTAATTAGATTTTTGAAAATGTCTATTCTTTATATATAAAACTATAATAGTAATGATAATGATGACAATCAAAATCTATTGAGATTAAATATAGTTTATTAGAGTTTAAAAATGTATGTCATTACATGGAATTATTTATATGCTGGAAAACATTAAGAAAAGTGTTCCAATATCACTATGATTTGGTTAGTGAAAAGATCAAGTTGCTTTGTAGCCTCTCCAAATTTAGATGAGTTTGAGTATAGGCTCAACAATCTAACATATTGCAATTTTCATCTTCAACCCTCTTAGGCTTACAAATGTGACATCTCTTGCTGCTTTGAGAATCAACCAATGTTCAATTTCATTATTGAGATATATGAAAATTTGGTCATATTTTAACAATTTTCATTTTCTTCTTAACATTGAATAAGGCAGATAAATACTTTTTATCTCTTTGTTTTTTTGAATTGTGATTGATTTCTTTGAGAATTGACCAATGTTCAATTTCATTATTGAGATATATGAAAATTTGCTCATATTTTAACAATTTTCATTTTCTTCTTAACATTGAATAAGGCAGATAAATACTTTTTATCTCTTTGATTTTTTGAATTGTGATTGATTAACTCTTAATAACATCTTAGTTTCCTTTTTACCTCTTACTCTTTATCACCTCATAATTTCTACTAAATTTTTGAAGTAATAATAGTTCTTATATTATCCTTATTCTGTAGAATAATATCCTCTTTTATCCCCCCAATGGTCCACCTAAGACTAAGCAATCCTGCTTGAATTGAAGCTGGAATGTTTGGCTAAAGTTAGAAGCAATGTTAGGAAACATCATGGCTTCTATGTTTTTAACTTCTTCTTGTACATAAGATACCGTGTCGTAGCCATGCTTTCAATGAAAGAATGGCTTACTTCAAGGGAATATTATGTTTCTAAATATTATATTTTATTTGTATATTATAATTTATATTATTATATATATTTATGACGATATATATTTTAATATTTTTTTTCACCATTTTTTTATATATCATTTGTTTTATTTTTAAATTAATTTAGCATCACTTTTAACGTATTAGAATGGTTAAGAACACATGTTTTGTTTTACAATTTTACACCATTAATATATTATTTTTCATATCAATCTCTCTTTCTCAATGTAGTTTTCTCCATATATATAAAAATGTATTGTGAAATTATGGTATTTATGCATTTAAGTCACTTATGGTATTATGGTAGCTACACATTTTCCACTTTTTCATGTGTAATTAAAAACAAAGTTATTCATATTCTTGCATTTACACCCTCACTTAGACACCACACACTCACTAGGGTATCATAGTGGACCACATAGTAACACATATATGGAAGTCATATTCCATATATTCACTTGCATTTCCATAAACCTTACTTTCATATATACAAGTTTTCACATCTATGTGCATATACAATAGTTGCACATGTATGGAAGATGACTTTAGTATATGCACATAAATATGAAAGCATGCATATACATAAGTCATACATATGTGGAAATGAAATAAGTGCATATAGGAAAATCAACATATATATATATATGTGTGTGTGTGTGTGTGTGTGTGTGTGTGTGTGTGCATATCTATGTGCATATACAAAAACTGCACATATAGAAGCCATCTTTTATATCTATGCACTTCTGTATATACACATAGATATGTATGCACATATATAGAAGTTGAATTTCATAAATTCAATTGAATTTCCACATATATATGACCTCTGTATATGCATGATTCCATATCTATGTACATATACAAAAGTTTCACATATACATAACCTATATTTCATGTATATGCAATTTCTATATATGCATGTAGATGTGCAAGCACATATATAGAAGTCCAATTTCCTATATGCACTTGCAATTTTTCCATAATATCTATATGAATATACGGAAGTTATCTTCCATATATGCATAGTTTCTATATATGCACATAGATATGGAAATTTGCATATATGAAAGTCACACATATGTGGAATCCATCTTCCATATATGCATAGTTTCTATATATGCATATAGATATAGAAGCATGCATATATGAATTCATGCATGTGTGGAAGCTAATTTCCATATATGCATGCTTCCATATCGATGTGCATATATAGAAGTTACACATATATAGAAGATTTCTTTCGTATATGCACAACTTTTGTATATGCACATAGATATGGAACTGTGCATATACATAAGTCACATATATGTAGAAATTAATTTACATTATTAAAATTAACATTTTTTTCCACTTTATTTTATAATTATATATACAATGCTTTCTTTTCCCATTAATTTCAAAGGGGGAGAGAAATATTTTCCACAAGTGAGAACAACATCAATTGGTTTGGTGTGGTTGGTGGCTATGGTTGTCATCAATTTCAACGCAATAATTACAACAATATCTCCCTTTGTTTGATGGCAACCATAGCCACCGACTCCCTCATTACCAAACCATTTGATGTTGCTCCCACTTGTTGTTGATATTTCTCTCCCCCTTTGACACAAATGGAAAATGGCAAGACTACACATATAATCATAAAATAAAATGGGAAAAAAAGAGTTAATTTTAATCATGAATTCATTTTTGCATATGCATGACTTTCTTATATGCATGCTTCCATATCTATGTGCATATATGGAAGTTGCGCATATACGGAAGTTTGTACATGTACGAAAGTCATCTTCCATATATGCACAATTTTGGTATAAGCACATAGATATGGAAGCATGAATTTATGGAATATGGATTCCACATATGTATGACTTCCATATATTCATGCTTCCATATTTGTGTGCATATATAGAAGTTTCACATATATCAAAAATGGATTTCGTATATGTGTAATTTTTGTATATGGACATAGAGATGGAAGTGTGCATATAAAGAAGTTGTGCATATATAGAAGATGGATTTTGCATATGTGCAACTTCTGTATATGCACATAGATATGGAACCACACATATACGGAAGTGACACATATGTAGAAATGCAAGTGCATTTATGAAATTTGATTTCTATACATGTGCATGCATATTTATGTGTATATATAGAAGTGCACAAATATGGAAGATGGCTTCTATATAAGTCTAGTTTCTATATATGCACATAGATATGCAAGCACATATATAAGAGTGAAATTTTCTATATGCACTGTAGGTTTTAACCCCGTACAAAAATTACTTGCATACGAAATCTAAATCACAGGAAAAACAAAAATGCGAGAGCATAACACATAAAACACATATACACAGAGATTTCCCACTGGATCCCAAAACCGAGACTGCAAGCTTGATTTTCCATTATGTTCCTTTCAATGTTACAATACATATTTATACATGCCAAAGCATCTAATACCATGGACTGAAAACCATCGCGTCCAAAACCATGGACCAAAAACCATAGGTAGGTTCGCCCAACCTAATATAGGGTCCAATTTTTTTTTTTTTCCAGGGTTTGCCCAGACCCGTAGAGGGGGGTTACCCGCCCCCCCAAACCCCCGGACCGGGGCTGGGCCCCCTCTTATGACCCCGCTGCGCAATCATCGCCACGAAGGGGGGGCTTCGCCCCTCTAACCCCTGTTCACTACGTAGGTTAGTCGTGGAAAGAATATAACATAACCCAACATGCACTTGCTACATTTTTGCATATGTGTGAGTTTTGTATATGCATGCTTCCATATCTATGTGCATATATATAAGTTGCATATATATGAAATCCATATTTTGTATATCTACAACTTATGTATATGCACATAGATATTGATTTGTAATTGATCTAAGACAATTAATAAGGTATTACAAACTCACGTGCATGAATGTGCCTATGTTATTTTATGCAACCGATCGATAAGATTGCGAAATACACAGGAAATGAAGCAGTTAAAGAAAACATAACAGGCAAACATATAAACACAACAAGTTTAATAAGGAGTTCAACCAATACTCCTGGGTTACGTCTCCCGGTCCAGCGTTCAGTGGTGGCCTCTCTATTATGTTTTCAAGTAGAGTTTTTACAACAATGAGCTCAATTTGAGTCTCACACAACAGATATAAATCAACAAGACTGTACTTGGATCCCCCAAGTTTCTGGAGTACACAGAATCTCCTTACTAACTCTCGACCTCTATTGGTCACAGTAGTATGAGCCCAATTTGAGACTCATATATGACGGGCATATACAGAGGAGTTCGCTTGAATCTCTCAAGTTGTCTCTAGAGTACACAGACTCTCTGACTCTCTCTATCTCTGTCTTGACTCTGGCTTGATGATGCCTTTGCTTCTGCAGGTCATCTCGTCTTCTTCTCTTTGATTTTGGCTTATTGCCTACTGCTCTTAGCTTTCTGCTTATTTTTTCTCTCTGTCAGCTTGTGGCTTTAAAGCCAATCTACTTTTTGACTATTCGTTTCTGCTTCCCGGCTTTCCGGTTCCCCTGCCTCTATCTATTTGAATCCCTCTATCCTACATAATCAGTCACTGTATAACGCCTCATAGGGAGGTGGCCACCTATTTTATAACGGATGAGTGTTAGTTCTCTTGGACATGTTTGAAATGACCGTTTTTTCTGTTAACTCCAAGAATGCCCGCGAAACATGACCTTCTAGCAGCACATCATCCACATCGGACTTCAAATCCTATACAACTTTGCTTGTTAACCTTGTCAAATCCGGTCATCCATCGGAATGCATCTCCGTCATTGATTTGGAGCCTCAAAATCTTACGGTCATCGTCCATATCATGCAGATAAGTAACATGATGTTTATCCATCCAATGTCAATGGTTTTATCTCTCTTCTGCTGGACGCGTGGCAACCATTGTATGGCATCAGGCGGGACTTGGTTGAAATCGCTTACCGTTTCAAGCCCTTCTGATATCCTGCCGGTTTTTGTGGAATCCCTCTTCTGACGGAATCAGAATGATATCCATTGCATTTTATGATTTTTTGGGTTCGGGTGCTTGTGATCTTTCCTTCTTTGAGGGGTTTTCCCTTGTCGCTAATCGCATATTGGAAACGACCCCTGTTTCTTGAAATGACCTCTAGATTTGCTAATTTGCGATAACACGCATTACCATGGGTCGACGGTCTGCGCGCTTGACTGATGGTCCTCACTACTTCGTGTTGATCATCAATTGCAACTATCACGGGGATACCTCTGATAAGCTTGATCTTCACAAGATTTGTAGCCTTTGGCATAATTTTTGAAGAGTTCATGAAAACTTAGAGCGTGTTCTAGGATCCAATTTGGATCATGGCCTTCCCACTGAAAAAGATTTTGGACCACCAAAAGTTGGTTTTTAAGCATTAACCAAGTGAGAGAATAGATTCCTCGCTTGCCCAATTCTACCCATCTTGCACTGGTTAGTTTTGAACCCTTGAGTCCAATCCTGAGGCACTCAACATCCCCCCTGCGCGTAGTTCTCACCTTCTTGTCTAGAATTGTATCTTCCTACAATTCATCGAGATATTCAGGAAATAGATCATTAATAGAAGGCAATTGACTCTGCTCTTTGGATCTTCAATCAATGAAGGTTCACATAGTCTCAAGATTTCTGCATTAACTACTGAATATATGTGCATGTAAGCTGGCAATCAAGGCGAAAAACATTCTCACCGATTTTCTCAAGTATCTTGAAAGGTCCATACCTTATTGGCTTCAACTTCTTACCTTCACCTTGTATTCTGTCTTTGCTGATATACAGCCAGACTTGATCACAAACTTGGAAACTATGCTCAATCCGATGCTTATCATGCCTTCCCTTGTACTTGGCTTGGCTCTTTTCCAGCTGTTCCTGTACTGCCTAGTGAATCTCTTGGATTTGTTCAATGAACTTGGTTGCCTTGTCCACATCACTGTGTCCATCAACTGCTATGTCTTTACCAAAGACAAAATCCAAGGGAGACCTTGGTGTGAAACCAAAACAGGTCTTAAAAGGAGATCTCTGTGTAGAAGAATGTTAGCCCGGTTGTAAGCATGTTGTACATAACACAAATGTTCATCCCAAAGCTTGGAATGCTTGCTGAAATAGCCTCTGAGCAATTGGATCACTGTTCGGTTGACCATCTCTGTTTGGCCATCTGTTTATGGATGAAAGGTTGTGGTCTTCTTCAATCTGGTGTCCATCAATTCCCACAGACTTGACCAAAACTTCCCAACAAATCGGGAATCTCGATCAGATACAATGGAATTGGGTAATTCAAAGTGAACCCATACATGCTGAAAGAACAACTTTGCTATTTTTTTAGTTGTAATCTATTTGTTACAGGGTATTAAAATACACATTTTGTTGAACCTATCCACAATAACATATAAATAGTCATGACCTTTTCTATATTTAGGCAGTACCCCAACAAAGTCCATGGAAACACTTTCCCAAGGATGAGAAGGAACTAGTAGTGGAGTGTACAAGCCTAGTTTTCTATTGCTGGGCTTGCTTTTAGCACACATGGTACACCCTCTCACATATCTAGAAATTGTTTCATTCATTTTTGGCCAATAACAAAATCTTTGCAACTGTGCAATTGTTTTACTTACACCAAAATGACCTGATATCAGGGAAGTATGTGCCTCCCTAATTATGTTAATTCTCTTTATTTGTGGGATGCATAGCTTTCCTAAATGATAAAAGAGTCGGTCCTTAATATAGTAATCCAATTCTTCTACTTGTTTGCCATGACTTAAAGTTGCATATACATCTTTGAAATTTATATCTTGAGCATATTGTTCAATGTAGCTTTCATGCAATATTGAATTATTCTTAAGCATAGTAGATGCATTTATGATTGGTTTAGACAACATATCTGCAACTTTATTGTGTATGCCCTTTTTATATCTAATGACAAGATGAAACCATTGTAGAAAACCCATCCACCTATAGTGTCTTGATTGTTGCAACTTAGTTTGTGAGTGTAAATATTGAAGTGGTTGATGATCAGTATGTATAAATGTCTCTTTTCCCATTAGATAATGTTTCCACTTTTTCACACTCTGTACTAATGCATACAATTCTTTATCATATGTGGGATAGTTAACTACTATAGAATTAAATGTTTCAGAATGATAACATATGGGTTTACTATGCTGCATCAACACTGCTCCCATGGCATAGTCACTGGCATCCGTTTCAATCTCAAAGGGTCTTTGAAGATCTGGCAATGCTAGTACTGATGTTGTACTAATCTTTTGTTTGAAGGTGTCAAAGGCTTTTTTCTGTTTGCCTCCCCACTGAAACACCTTATTCAATCCTGTTAAAGCATGTAAGGGAGCTACAATCAAGGAAAAGTTAGAATTAAACTTTCTCCAATATTGTGTTGCTCCTAGGAAGCTTCTAACTTTTGTAGCAGATTTGGGTTTAGGCCAGTTTACAACGACTGCAACCTTAGAGGGATCTATCTTCAATTCATCACCCCCTACAATATGACCCAAATAATTCAAAGATGTTTTGCAAATTCACATTTTGATAACTTAACATAAAGATGTTCTCTTTTCAAAACATCTAGAGTCTGCTTTACATGCTTCAAATGTTCTTCCCATGTTTTACTAAATACAAGAATGTCATCTAGATATACAATGACAAAATCATCAATAAAAGGTCTGAGTACATCATTCATTACTCTCATGAAAGTAACAGGAGCATTAGTTAAGCCAAAAGGCATGACTAACCATTCATACAATCCCTACTTTGTTTTGAAAGCAGTCTTCCATGCATCTTGCTTTCCAACTCTAACCTGATGGTAGCTACTATGAAAGTCCAACTTGGAAAAGTAAACAACTTCTTTCAACTGATCTAATAGATCATCTATGCGAGGAAGGGGATAACGATTTTTAATCATTATCTTATTCAGTGCTCAGTAATCAATGCACATTCTCCATGAGCCATCTTTCTTTCTCACCAAGACAATTGGAGACCCACATGGTGATGTGCTAGGTCTTATGAACCCTTTCTCAAGCAGCTCCTGTACCTGCTTCTTGATTTCCGCATTCTCTAAAGCGGACAACCTGTACATTTCGATGTTAGGAAATGGAGCATCTTGCTGCACATTAATATCATGTACTATTTCCTTTTTGGGTGGCAGACCTTTAGGTTCTTGAAATAGCATATCATATTCTGAAACTACTTTTTCTAAATCAACTTGCTGTTTAGCATTACAGCGCTCAAATACATTGGTTTTATCAGGTTTCTTTTCCTTTACAACCATCAGTGAAAATTGTTTGCATGAATTTACAATTCTTTTCATCTGCCCTGAGCTTATGAGAGTATAATTATTCTTGAGTTTATGAGCTCTTACAATATATTCGATTCCATCTTTAACGAGTTGATACTTATTTTCAGCTCTATAGAAAATGGCTTTTCTATCATACAAGTAAGGACTTCCTAAAACAATTCCACATATATCCAAGGGAACAATATCTAACTCAACCTCATCTACAAATGTTGGCCCAAAAGAAAACATAAGTTTGCATTGTCTAGTCACTTGTAGCTTTGCTTTATCACATACCCAACCCAATGGATATGGATTCTTGTGAGGTGTGGTTAGCAATCCCAGCTTCTTTACAATTGCTTCAGAAATTAAGTTTACTTGTGAGTCACTATCAAACAAAGTATCAATCTTTTGATGCTTGGAAATAATTCTAATATGAAAAAGCTCATGTCTTTCCCTATCATTTTCTTCATTATCAGTAGATTGTGCAGAATTACTAGTAGATGCTTCAAAATTTTTACTTTTTATACCTGTGGTTGTGATTGTTGTTTCTTCCCCTTAGTCTGACCCCAAATCCTTCTGAATAGCTGCAATAGTCTTCTTCTTCTTTCCATTATACTTCTTGGGCCTCAACTCCAGATGCAGAATCCAACACTGTTCATCATCATGCCCATCCTTCTTGGAGTGAGTGCATGAAGGTTTGGTCTTTTGTACAGTATTTGTCTTCCTCTCTTTCCATTTCTGCTTTCTCTTTTCCTTGTTCTTTCTTGTAGTGGGTTTTGTTGATCCCCCAACTTCTGGGTTCACATTCTTGCCTCTGGCCTCTAGATTTGTAGCCTGAAAAGATACCTCATCTATGCTAGTAGGATTATACACAAGAATGGTGTGCTTTAAATAGTTGTGTAGAGCACCTATATACTTCAACAGAGTTTTAGGTGAGTCTAAAGAAATCCCTAGAATCAAAGCTCTTTTTCTAAATTCTTGGGTGTAACTTTGTACACTTTGCCCTTTCAATTGGTGAAGAGTTTGCCAACTCATCATAGCTTGCTGCATATAAGCTAGTGGATAGAATTGTTTTTTAATTGCATAAACAAATTCACTCCAGACAAAAAGAATTTTAACATGCTTCTTCATGTCAGCTTGTGTTCTGCTTTCCCACCATACCAAGGAAGTTCCTCCAAGGCGTGGGCTGGCCAGCTGAATCTTACTTCTGTCTAAATCAATGCTTCGCACCCTGCAATACACATCAATCTGTCTAATCCAATTATCCAGCTTCTCTGCATTCAACTCTCCATCATATATTGGCAAAGCAAAATCATCTAATTTAATTAAAGATGCTTTCTTCTTTTTATTTTTAGGACTATCAGGAGGTGTGGGAAGTTTTTCTTCTTTCCCTTTGCCTTTAGAATGGTCATTTAGGAGACATTCTTCTACTCCTTTGTCATCTTGGGAAGTTGAAGAATCTTCACTTTGACCTTTCTTAAATTCTCTATGAATTTCGTTTACCATGGCTCTCATGGTCATGAAACTGTCCATGAACTGAGAGTCTGATTCAAGGGAATTTTTTCTGCCATTTTCCTTCTAGGATAGACTCTTCCAATTTCTAGGTTAGCTTCAACCAACTCCCCTTCTCCTAATTTGTGCTTTGTCCTAGTTAGCATTCAACAAAAAAAACTCCATCACAAGCTTGTCTAACCTTAGCAACCTAAAGTTATGATACCACTTGATCTGTAATTGATCTAAGACAATTATAAGGTATTATAGACTCATGTGCATGGATGTGCCTATGTTATTTTATGCAATGGATCGATAAGATTGCGAAATACACAGGAAATGAAGCAGTTAAAGAAAACATAATAGGAAAACATATAAACACAACAAGTTTAATAAGGAGTTCACCTAATACTCCTGGGCTAAGTCTCCTGGTCTAGCCTTCAATGGTGGCCTCTCTATTATGTTTTAAAGCAGAGTTTTTAAAATAGTGAGCTCAATTTGAGTCTCACACAATAGATATAAATAAGCAAGACTGTACTTGGATCCCCCAAGTCTCTGGAGTACACAGAATCTCCTTACTGACTCTCGACCTCTATTGGTCACAGTAGTATGAGCCCAATCTGAGACTCATATATGACAAACATATACAGAGGAGTTCGCTTGAATCTCTCAAGTCATATCTGGAGTACACAGACTCTCTGACTCTCTCTGTCTCTGTCCTGACTCTAGCTTGATGCTGCCTTTGCTTCTGTAGGTCAACTTGACTTCTTCTCTCTGCTTTCGGCTTACTGCCTATTGCTCTTAGCTTTCTACTTCTTTTTTCTCTCTGTCAGCTTGTGGCTTTAAAGCCAATCTACTTTTTGACTGTTCGTTTACGCTTCCTGGCTTTCCGGTTCCCCTGACTCTGTCCGTTTGAATCCCTCTGTCCTACATAATCAGTCACTGTATAATGCCTCATAGGGTGGTGGTCACCTATTTCATAATGGATGAGTGTCAGTTCTCTTGGACATGTTTGAAACGACCGCTTTTTCTGTTAACTCCAAGAATGCCCGCGAAGCACGACCTTTTGCTAATGCATCGTCCACATCGGACTTCAAATCCTATACGACTTTTCCTATTAACCTTGTCAAATCCAGTCATCCATCGGAACACATCTCTGTCGTTGATCTGGAGCCTCCAAATCCTACGGTCATCATCCATATCAGGATGATAAGTAACATGATGTTTACCCGTCCGATGTGAATTATTTTATCTCTCTTCCGCCGGACACATGGAAACCATTGTATGGCATTGGGTGGGACACGGTTGAAACTGCTTACCACTCGAAGCCCTTCCAATATCCTGCCAGTTTTTGTGGAACCCCGCTTCTGATAGAATCAGAATGATATCCGTTGCATTTTATGATTTTTCGGGTCCTGGTGCTTGCGGCCTTTCCTTCTTTGAGGGGTTTGCCCTGCGATATGTGATTAACGACTTGTCGGTAATTGCATATCGGAATCGACCCCCATTTCTTGAAATGGCCTCTGGATTCGCTAATTTGCAATAGCGCGCGTTACCATGGGCCGACGGTCTGCGCGCTTGACCGACGGTCCTCGTTGCTCTGCACTGATCAACAATTGCAACTGTCATGAGGATACCTCCGATAAGCTTGATCTTCACAAGATTTGTAGCCTTTGGGATAATTTTTTAAGAGTTCATGAGAGCTTAGACAGTGTTCTAGGATCCAATTTGGATCAGATATGTAATATTGTATAACTGGAAGTCACATGTATGCGAAAATGCGTGTCGATATTCGAAATATCACTTTCACATATGTGTGACTATGTGGTGTTTGAGTGAGGATGTAAATGAAAGAATATGAATGAGTTTTTTTTAATATTATCTGCAAAGGTGTTAGGTTTTTTTTAATCAATGAAATTTGAATATGTGGAATCCATCTTCCGTATATGCATGATTCCATATCTATGTGCATACAAAAAAGCTTTTGTATATGCACAGCTCCCATATACAAACATCTTTGTATATGCACATAGATATGAAAGCATGCATATACAAACATTTTCTGAACTTGTGCATATATTGAAGCTTCCATATATTCATATACGAAATTTTCCAGAAGGCGTGCATATATGGAAGCTTCAAAAAGCTCTGCATTTACAAGAGCTTCCGTATATGTAGAACTTCTAGAATCTTACATATATGCATAGCTTTTGGAAGCTTCTATATATTCACAGCTTCCGGAAGCTTCTGTATATGCAGCATATACGGAAGCTTCTGTATATGCACAACTTTTGGAAGCTTACGATATGCACAACTTATGTGGAAAATTCTAGAATTTATGCATATATGGAAGCTTCTAAAAGTTGTGCATACACATAAGCTTCCAAAAGTTGTGCATATAGGAAAGCTTCTGTATATGCACAAATTCTGGAATCTTCCGTATATGTACAACTTTTGGAAGCTTCGGTAAATGAAAATGTAAATTATTTTTTATATGCACAACTTCCAAGAACTTCCATATATGCACATATAGAGAATTCCAAAAGTGGTGCATATATGGAAGCTTCCGTATATGCATGTGTCCATACCTATGTTTACATACATAAGTTGTTCATATAAGAAAGATTTCGTACATGGAAGCTATGCATATGGAAGTTGTGCATATATGGAAGCTTTCATATATGCACAACTTCCAGAATGTTTTGTACATCCACAGATTTTGGAAGCTTCCATAAACACACACATTCTATAAATGCACATAGATATAGAAACATTCATATATGAAAGATAGATTCCGCATATGTGTGACTTTCATATATATACACTTCCATATCTATGTGCATGTACATAAGTGCACATATACAAAACTCATCTTTTGTATATGTGAAATTTCTATGTATGCACATAGATATGGAAACATGCATATACGTAAGTCACACATATATAGAAATAAAAAAGCATTCATGAAGTTTGACTTCTATATATGTGTTTGCATATCTATATGCATATACAAAAGTGAACACATATGGAAAACAACTTTTGTGTATGTGCATAGATATGCAATCACAAATATAGAAGTCAAAGTTTGTATATGCACTTACATTTCTGCAGAAGCATGACTTTCATATATGCATGCTTCCATATCTATGTGCATATACAAAATATTTTGTATATGCATAGCTTTCATCTACAAACGATTTCGTATATGCACATACGTATGAAAGAATACATATACAAAAATTTTCGGAACCTATGCATATACAAAAGATTCCATATATGCATACATAGAAGCTTATGGATGTTGTCCATATAAGGAAGCTTCTAAAATTTGTGTGTATATGAGAGCTACCATATATGTACAACTTCTAGAAGCTTATGTATATGCATAGCTTCTGGAAGCTTCCGTATATTCACAAATTTTGGAAACTTACATATATGTTGCATATACGGAAACTTCCAGAAGTTGTGCATATATGGAAACTTTCGTATATGCACAAATTTTGGAAGCTTATGTATATGCACAACTTATATGGAAGCTTCCATAAGTTGTGCATACAAGGAAGCTTCCAAAAGTTGTGCATATAAGTAAGCTTCCACAAGTTGTGCATATATGGAAACTTCTGTATATGATGTGCATATATGGAAGCTTTCGTATATGCACAACTTCTGGAAGCTTTCATATATGCACAATTTCCAGAAGCTTTGGTACATTCCTATGAAAATTCTTTTGTATATGCACAACTTTCAGGAGCTTCTATATATGCACATATAGAGACTTCCATAAATGTTGCATATACAAAAGCTTTCTTATATGCATGCTTCCATATATATGTGTATATACATAAGTTGGGCATATACAAAATCTTCCGTACATGGAAGTTGCGCATATATGGAAGATTTCATATATGCGCAGCTTCTAGAAGATTTCGTATATTAGCGTCCGAAAGCTTCCATATATGATGGAAGCTTGATCTATATTCATATACAAAATTTGCACATATATAGAGGGATTCTTACGTTAAGTTGAATATTTTAAAATATATTTTATGTGGAAATTATGTATATGCACATAGATATGCAAGCATGCACATACGGAAGTCACACTTATGCAAAAATGTAAGTGAAAATACAAAAGTTGACCTCTATATATGTGCTTGCATATCTATGCACATACACAAAAGCCATTTTCCATACATGTGCACTTTTGTATATGGAAATAGATTGCAAGCACATATATAGAAGTCAAATTTCATGAATTCGTTTTTATTTCTATATATGTGTGACTTTAGTATATGCATGTTTCCATATCCATGTGCATATATAAAAGTTTCACATATACATAAGATGACTTATGTATATGAGTGCTTATGTACATGCACATAGATATGAAAGTGTGTATATATGAAAGTCACACATATATGGACGCCATCTTTCATATATGCATGTTTCTATATCTATGTGCATATATGGAAGCTTCTAGAAGCTGTGCACATACGGAAGCTTCTAAAAGTTGTGCATATGAAAGCTTCCATATATGCACAACTTCCATGTACGAAATATTTTGTATATGAACAACTTATGTATATACACATAGGTATGGAAGCATGCATATACAAAAGCTTCTATATATGCACCAATTTTGGAAGTCTCTATATGTGCATATATGGAAACTCCTGTGTGCATATACGAAATAATTCACATATGCATGTACTAAAGCTTCCAGAAGTTGTGCATATATGGAAGCTTCTAGAAGTTATGCATATACAAAAGCTTCCGTATATGCACATAGATATGGAATAATACATATACATAAGTCACACATGTAAAAATAAAAGTGCATTTATGAAATTCAACATCTAATATATATATAATAAATATATATATATATATACAAAAGTGTACACCTATGGAAGACAGTTTCTATCTATGTACATAGATATGCAAATACATATATAGACTTTGCCTTTCATATATGCACTCATATTTGTGTGGCTTTTATATATGCACGCTTACATATCTATGTTCATATACAAAATCCATGCATATATAGAAGATGACTTCCATATATGTGCATCTTCTGTATATGCGCATAGATATGGAAGCATGCATGTATAGAAGTTGACTTCCACATACTTGTGACTTTCTTATATGTATGATTTCATATATATTTGCATGTACAAAATTGTGCATATAAATAAGCCATCTTCCATATATTTTCAACTTTTATATATGCACATATATATAGAATTGTGCATATACGGAAGTCAAACATATGAAGAAATACTAAAGTGCATATATGAAAGTTGACTTCTACATGTGTTCTTGCATTTTTATGTGCATATACGGAAGTTGGGAATATATATAATATGGCCTCTATATATGCGCAAATTTATATGTGCATATAGATATGGAAACACACATACACGGAAGTCACACATATGTGGAAATGAAATTGCATTTATCAAATTCAACTTTGATATATGTTTTTTGTATCTATATTCTCATAGCATATGTACAGTTTGTACACATTACCACTTGTACACTGTACTCAATATCAATGTCCATAGCATCACCTACATGACATATACTTCATCCACATGTTTTAAACCATGTTAGTATTATGACAAAATTCCCTTTATTTATTTATATTACCTTTAGGCAGTTTGATCAAATCGTGCTCGGTTTAATGATTGGAGAATAAGGAATATCATGGATTTGTTCAACTTCTACAACCAGTGAATAATTTTATGTCAACGTATTCAAGTGCTTTTATTTAGAAACTTATTTTCATGTATCTTGTAGTTATAGTACAATGTCAGCAAAATAGTACCATAGAGGTAATCATGCATAGTACAACTTTATCATACCCATAAATTTGAGTTTTGGAAGCTAATCGGTCACTAGACCGGGTCTTAACAACAACAAGCTTAAATTTATCTTTAACCAAGAAATAATCATTGGGTACTCCAAAGTACTCCACACTTAACCTAATCATGTCATATGATTTACTGTTGCTCTTTTTACACTTCTTCCAACACCTTGTTGGCCATGAATAATTCAGTGTATGTTTAAAACTAGTTGAACAATGAGTATGCCAATACATACATTTCCCATACATGAGTTATAAATGAATTTTACCATATTCTCAACTCCAAACCCTCCAAATTTTTAGGCACTATGTGTACTCAGGTGTGAACCTCAATCATTATCCTGTTTACACCTCACATTAAACATTAAATCACCTCTGGAAAACAAGAGAATATAAATTTATCAATTATCAAATTCATTACCATGAATTCCCGCGTCGCTTCTGCAATACTTGTTAGGTTTTCCTATTCATAACCAAAAAACACTATTAATGGAAGAAGACCTCTTCCAGATTGTTTGATAGGAAACAGTGGTACAAAATATGCATTTCCTATTATACGGTTGTTCATTTGTTTGAATAGATTGCTAGATACCCAATATCTTTATGCACACCAATCCTGATTACCAGTGCCACTTAGCCATCATCTTCTTAAATTAGCAACAAGTTGTTGCATGATTTGTTATCCCCTTTCTTCCTCATCTAAAACATTTTATATGTTCCATTTTACTTTATGCATGCATTACTTTCCTACCATCCTAAGATCCTTTGATTGTCATAAGTTGTATTAATGTGAAACCTTTTGCTAAAGATTGGTTTATTAATTTGGACCAATCATGTTCTAAATCTAGTGTACCATTCTTATTAATTTTTAGGCTTTTGTGAATTGCTCTAATGAATTAAGCACCACCATATCCAATCTACAAGTATACTTTATTCCTATAAAATAGAAACAACTGATCAGTTTACCTTATCAATTTCCAGAAGAAGTACATTTGTAAGATCTTCAATCATTCTACTGGAGGCATATTTTTGAAAGGTTCTTATTTGAGGGATATTAGTAGAACCCCATCTATATCTGGATGGATATGTAAATTAAGGTTGTGGAGTTTGATGTTGCACACTTTAAGTTGCAATTTTTTACACATTAGAATTTGAGTGAGCCTTGAAGAATGTGCTCTTAAACATAATATTGTCCTTCTGCTATTAACCGAGAAGAACCAGGAGTTTCTTTTACACTCCCATTATGTATTTACATTAGATGTACTTTTCATGTCAGTCCCATGGGCCTTCTTATTAGAGTCATAATTTATTAACGTATGATGTCTCCCTCAACATGCATACAATGAGTTGTACTGCGTTTGTGTATTTCCTTCACAACTCTTGACCCTAGTTCCATCTAGATTGGAATATAATTTGTGCCTCTTATCTAATTTAGTTATAATTATTGAGATATTACTTTACTCAAAGAAACTTGTAGGTTTCAAACTATGCATGTCCAATTAAATACGAATATTGCTATTGAATATCTGAATAATAACCTAGTAAGGTTTAGTTCCCTCCAATAGTTTATATTTGGAGCATTTTCCTACTAAGGGTGAATTAAATGATCCATCTACTACATCAAAATGATTTGCATCATTTCATGTAGATTAATTCAAAATACAATAATAAAATTACATAGTTTCATACTTTGTACAATGACCTCCCTTACATGAGTAAGATCTTCAGAATTATTCTAGGATGGAACCCATTTAATTAACCATCAATTTCTAAAGATTTATATAGTTCCATTTATATAATTTTATTTTCAATCTTTCTTCATGTTAACCATGATCTATGGAAGTGGCACTTGTCATTTTATCTTTTTTGTTTTCCATTTACCTCATAAGAGTTCAACCTTTCTTCCCTTAAGATATCTTATAAGTATTATCTTACTCTATAAAGCTATGCCCTTGCACAACAATTGTGCAACCCATAATTTTACTTTTAATATGAGTAAAGTACTATGGTGATGGTATGATAGAACAGGCCTATTGGTACACACTTAAGCATAGTATTCAACTTTCTTTATTTCCCATTACTCTTTTCAACACTTACATGTATATTTATAACCCATAATGACCACACCATTAGAATTCCTCATCCAAACTTTTAATACCATAATCATACCTTACAATTTGTTCATTTATCAAGCTCAACTATAAACATTTAAAACAAGGGATATCATATATAAATATGTTAAACCACTTTTACATCATGGTATAGAGTCCTTATGCCCTCCCAAGAGCATTCAACAATAACTTAAGTTTTGGGGAAAAAATAATGAAATACAAATTTACCTTCCACTTAATTCCCAACACTTAATAATTAGGCAAACTAAAACAGTAACAAATTTGCCCATTTATACTTATGGGAATTAATAAACATGTTAATTGTTGTTATTTCATTGTATTACTCTCCATTCCACCACATCACTACTAGGTTCTTTTTTATATAACCACATTGTAGAATTAATTATTCCCATCAAACTTTTCCAACTTAAGAAATTTAAGTTAAAGTGCAAGGATTACGTCCAACTTGTTCAATCTCAACTATCTTCAAACCATTGAGATGGTATATCGATTACTGTAATAAATAATTCTGCATAATGGGTTTATTGGAGAGCGATGAGAATCTCTAGTCTAGAAGGATTTGATCTAGGTGATTGCTAATATCTAGATTGATGTCGTTGTCTTCTGTAAAATGATCCCACTGGATTGAGCCACAACATATAACCACACAAGATAGTATATAGAGATAATAATTTCCATATGTTCACTATGAACTATAGGTATTCACAATGAGTTATTGAGCAAGCAATGTGAATCACAGAGTGTTAAGAAGAACGAGCCACCAGTTGCAGTTGAATACATATGTGTTGCTATTTAGAGGATGTCCATGTCAGTGTGACTCAATAGACAACTATTGTGGGTCATTTTTGTTGCCCAATCTTTGTAATGAGATGGTGTGCTACGTTGAGCGTTGTCACTATAATTCAAATGATCCTAGGAAATATAAAGCATTATAATAAATTGAATGGCAGATATCGACTTTGAGATGCGAGTGCAAGACCTCAGAGAAAGATGATGAATCATTGAAGTATGGACAATGAGCTTATAACAGGGAATGCAACCCATGAGAAATACTAGTTTACAAGTTACAATATTTGAGGCTTAGTTAGAAAATTGATATACACAATGTGTTTATCATACTAAGGGCCATACGTTATATGTAAACACATGCATGCAATCATGCCATGATTTTACACTCATCATATGTAAAATAAGAATGGATGAACACTTAATGAAATCACGCAACTTCGAGGAGGTAGTAAACAGAAGGTATGCGTTATGCATCAATACCACCAACTCATAATTTAATTTCCTTTAACCTTACCGGTTTTGTGCAACCGAAGGTTACCATGGACCTTTCCCATGTTCCAATCTCCTTCTAGAGTGGTGAACAGGAACTTGAGCATCGTCTCTACCTCTGCAAGCATACAATAGAGGTGCTATGGCATTTGAAGATGTAAATTGAGTTACTTAGTTGTTTTATGGCCACGTTTCAATGTGATGAGCCTTGTATTGGTAACTTGTTAAGTGGGATGAGTTTAAATTGGACATGAGTTGCCTAAGATGAGTTACAGGTAGTTCTTAGATGAAAAAGGCATATGATGAATTTCCATGACACATGAAAATCTGGGTATTGGTCTTAATATCTTTGATGCAAACAAACTCAAGTGCCACAACACATCTACTTTACATAACAAAATCTACACACATAAGGGAATCCATTAGTGCACATGACAATCTTTAACTTTTTCAAACCCTTCTTCGTTATATTACAAACTATCATAGAACAGGCTAGAGCTCTTGTACTAGGGATCATGGCCCTTTACAATCACAATGATGCAAGGAATACAACTAGGGCTTGGCGTTAGTCCTTTGAAAATCAATCTACCTTAAACAAGACAACACTTGACCTAATTGTTGATGGTGGCCACACACAGCCCTTTCAGTCCACGTGTCCTGAACACATCTGGCCGGTCCTTTAGCCTCCCATTTTGCAACTCCTCAATCTCCCTCTATCAATGAAATCAACTCCTTTAGGTTACTGAACTCGACTCAATTTTTTTTTCCCTCTAGCTACCTCCTTTTTCCTTCAAGGTTTGTAACACTTAGGGTCGTCGATCAGTTGTTCATAACTCCATTTGTTAACAAATCTTTGGTCTGCCCATTTTTCCCATATTGTTGCTCCAAGATGACAAGTCTAGGGTTATGGAGGTTACCCTACTTCTCACTAACTTAATCCTCTACAATACATTGAACTAGGGCTAGTTGGCTAGCCCACTTGACTGCTACTTTAGTCCTTAAAAGTATGCATGTCCTTAGGCCCAATAAACCTACCCTTCTACTAGCCTTGTGGTCCTTCATAAGCACATGACTTAGGGATCTTCTTTGATAATCACCTAGCAACCCTCCAATTGCATTAGGATTGCCATCACTTTCCCCAACCACAAACAATTCTTTTACTGATCTAGTACCCACAACACTGTCGTCATCTAGGGCTCTTCAAATTTTCCACCTAATAGTGATTCAAGTCCTCTCAAAATCACTATTCTCGTGCACAAATTTATTTATTATCCAAACTATGAACAAATCTAAACTACTCCTCTTATCGTCCTTCTAACAATTTGTAGATGACTGAACTTTGGTCAGAAATCATCTGCTAATAGTCCATTGGCTAATTGTTTATAGTCTGCTTCAGATATCTGTCCAAAAATCTATGGACAACCCACCAAATCCAACTCCTTTTCATGTCAATCCATTCCTCATATGGTATATTTCTTCTGTTCAATATTCTACTCAGGTTCCACCCTCCTTTGTATCCGCTATCCCCACACATACTTATGCAAACCATCTTCCAGATATGTGGTCTATATTGCAGAGATAAACCTCGCTCTAAGGGTCATGACCCCTCTTTTTCTATGCAGATTTGTCAGTCTTAAGGACATACCTTATGGATTGAACATGCTAGGAAACTGCCCTAACTAGGGCATTATACTTATATTCTAATTTCTTTAGAACAAAGCCTATATGAGGGTAATGTGTAATTATGTCCATACTCAACTTCCAATTGATAAGTATTCCTTTTAAAATAGAAATAAAATAATGTCCCCTATCATAATGGCACAAATATTTTCTAAATAAAAGACCATGTTTGTCATGATTAAAGACAAAAATAAATATAGTTAATCTTAATTAAAAGAAGTCTAAATAATTGATATTTCCACCCAAACTATATGTTGACTCAGTTGATTGTTGAAAATGTGAATCAAACACCAAAAAGATGTGGTAAAATATTTTACCTTGGTCAAATGTTTGCATTTCCATGTTAAGTGACATAAATTATATCAAACTTATAAGAAAAATAAAGTAATTACAAAACTAAAAAAAAGAATTATATTCTCACTTTTGAATAAGATGTATAATTCTTATTCTTTTTAAAAATATTTCAATATAAGACTTAAATAAAGTATCTAAATATCTATGCTAATTAATATATTTTAATATGAAACTCAGAGAGAGAAATTGTTATAAAATATTACTCTATTTTTTCTAATATAAAAAATATTTTAATATATAGAGCTGAATAATGTCCACATATATTTCAAAAATATATTAATAAAAAAATAATTATTTTAATGGAATAATGTACTTTCATAAAAAATATCACAATATATTTCAAAATATATTAATAAAAAAATAAATGTTCTAATGGAATAATGTACTTCATAAAAAAAGATTTCAATATTGTCATAAAATTGTAAGTTCTTATTATTTTACATTTTGGCCTCTTTTTAGATTTTATTTTATTTATTTATTTATTTAAATCAATTAAATATTGATGTAATTTATAAAATCCAAATGTTAATGAATATTTTGAAGGAAATGAATCCCTCTATATACTTGAAAATTCAAATTAACATTTTATTTAAACTAGTTTTTTGATTGTATATATGGATTTAGGACTATGAAAAAATCCTAGGGCACTTCAATTGTGCATTTGTGATTTCAATAAATTACTGTCAGATGTTAGAGAGATTACACTGTAAAAACCGACCAAAAAAGCTTCCAAAAATTTCTCTCTCTCTCTCTCTCTCTCTTCTCTCCCTCTCTCTCTCTCTCTCTCTCTCTCTATATATATATATATATATAAAGAGAGATCAAATCTCTTGAAGCAGAAATATTTTTCAATTTTTACGCTCTAAAATAAGTTTGCATCTTAAAAAAGTTGATCTTTCTCCGTACTTGGTAGATCTGTGGTCAAGTTGGATCTATATTGGTGTATATGAAGAAGTCAAACAACATAGGAGCTAGGAGATTTCCTAAAATTGACTCCAACTTAGCCAAAAATTCTGCATTCGATTTAAGGAAAAATGCCCAATCTTGTCTGGTTCATTAGAGGATAAAAGAGGAGATTATTCTACATAATAAGGATGATATGAAAGCATGTTATTACTTCAAAATTCTAAGGGAAATTGTTAGGTCACAAAGACTTAGAGAGAAAAAGGAAACTAAGATATTATTAGGAGGTTATCAATTCCAATAATGAAAATAAAAAGAAATTATCTATCTTATTCAATATCAAGAAGAAAGTGAACATTGTTAAAATAATAACAAATTCTATAGCTTCTTAGTTAAACTAAGAGAGTTAAAAATGAAAAGAACTCTCTTAAATTGTTCATCTTTAATTCAAATTCAATCTAATTTTCTTAACTTTTTAAATCAATAAAAATATAATAAACCTGAAATGCTTCTCTAAGCCTTTTTTTGAACATACAAACAAATTATTAAAGACTTTTAAGTAATCTCCCCCTTTTAAAATCCAACTAACCATAACAATCTTAATAAAAAGAAATAATCATTTCTTTCATCATCATATTTATAGTACATAATTATATTAATAAATATTTAATTTTTAAAAATAATATTAATAATATAAATTAATAAAATTCTTTATAATAAGAATTTTGTTATAATTAATCAGAAATATTTACCTATTATTACCACAACCATATATAATATTATTTTAATATTAATTAATCTAAATTTGCATTAGTTAAAAATTTGCAACATCGTATCTCCATATCTAACCTAGAATCTTAAAATAAAATAAATCAAAATAATTTTTGGAAAATACAAATCTTTATTATAATTGATATGAAATGTTGAGACGTCATGTTTATGACGAAGGCTGGAATTTGAATACTGAAGTTTATGACGGAGGCTGGAATTTGATAAGTCTGGCAACATGAACAAGACTAATAACATCTTACACCCTAACAGAATATGATAGTAATGACAACTTACACCACAATAGAATGGTGGATGTAAACCTTTAATATTCTCACAAATATGTACACTGTAGAATGAAAAAAATCCAATCTCAACTTGAAAAGATTTCTGATATCTTTAATTTGATGTAGAAATAATATACATTTTATAGGAAGATAAAATTAAGCTTCTGTGATCCATAATGAATTAAACAGTGTTTCGGTAGAAATCACATGAGAGAATCTTTTAGCCAAGGCCTTTCTAACCAACAAGTGTGGTTCATCGTCAGGACTTGATGAAAAGGCATACCATGGCAAAGGCTTAAATAGAAAGCAATGTAGAAACATAATTTCATGTGATTTCTACCCAAAAAAAACTTTGTTTAATTAATCTCAATTGTCGGCAATAAGGAATTCTAATTTAACTATGAATGCTATGCCAAAATTTAGATAAAGGTTCATTGGTTATTGTTTAATACCATATGACTCCTCTTCTTGAGAATTAAATCCAACAGAGGCCACTAAATTTACACTGATTCCGTTTCACTACCATGCATTCTGAGATTCATTCAGGTTTCTTCCTTATAGACAAAGTATATGACCTCTAGTCTTGTTAGAGAATGTATTCGCAGCATTGGAAATAAATGATTTAATGAAGCTCTGAATTTGCAGGTACTGGGTAATCATTTTCCCCCAACATGGACCTCAGATATTTGAAAGAAAATTCATTACATAAAAGGGTGAGCCCCATCTGGTGACCAAACCCATATTCGTCTTCGGCCTTCTCTAGCAATGCCCGGAGAAAAGGCATATCTTGTTGTCTTATAGCCCTTTGCATGGCATCCGGTACTGTCAGATACTGTCTTCGAGGCATTAAATATCGAATAGAAGAGCAAATATGTCTGGTCGATAGATAACGAGGCACAAAGTGCAGCTGGAAGGATGGAAGCTAGATCGGAGTGCTACGTCGGAAACAAAGAAGGGTACAATCATTGAGAAATTGTTAGCTCAACGGAAATTAGAAAAATTCACTTTCATAGCGAGGTCAATGGATATGTATGGCACACATAGAGATTTCATATCATCTCCAAAAAGTCACAGTATAGACTATTCCCTGCAACGTTCACTCCACTATTTTTTTTTTGCCTATTAGATTAGTATACCCATGCTTTCTTTTTATCTTTGGGGCTATTCATTGGTATATAAATCAGAGATGGAATTTGATGAGAAAATTTCTCATAACAGGTCAGTTAAAAAAATTGCAAAACCAAGAAGATCCTTTGTTGAAATTTTCAAGAGTGGTGGGATGAGGTAGGATGGGTCTCTTTTGAAATTCCAACCATGTTTCCATTGAAAACAAACAAAACCATGTTTCCATTGAAAACAAACAAATACTGGGACCGGGGCTTGAGCTATTAAATGACCAATGACGTAAGAACATATAGGATTGGAACTTGACGGACATCCCACTGAGAGGTAGGGTATGACCTCCTATCTATGAGGTGGAGGGGGTAGGTGGTTTGAGGCTTTCTAATCAATTTGAAAAAATCAAAAGCTGAAAATCTCAAGTTAGGATCAAATAAATGTAACAAAATAAATAGGTTACCATGAGAAGTACAAACATCCCAACATTCTTTGACGATAGGGCATGTTATGAAATTATGGTCATTGGTGTCCTTGGCTTGTTTAAAAATATATGGAGGGTTTACTTCACTGGGTTGGTGAAGGCATTAGAAGCATTCGATCAAGAAATAAGGAAGGGTGGTGACGTTTTTGAAGGGTTATATAACCTTCCTGCCTGTGGTTTGTAGTCTAAATTCACCCTCCGCCCAAGATTGGGATTTCAAAACAAACCTACCCATCAAATTTGATGGTTTTGACACCTCCTAAACCATCTTCAAAGTGAAATAAAGGATCTTGATGGTTTTGTGAATTTTTAAATTGCATTTGACGAGAAAATCACCCATGGCTAGAAAATTCCATCCCTACTCTACTTATAGGGTCCCAATGCCAACCTCGTCACACGCAAAAGGCATCCTATAGTAGTACAAACCTCTAACGGTGGCTTTCTTTTGATGTGTCAAATGAGATGCCAATGAAATTTGCTTCTGAATACTAACATTTTCATGCCCATTTGAAATACAATTCATAGAGTGAGAGAAGACACAACTCCCTAGATATAAGTGAATACATTGAAATATCCCTTACTTTCGAACATGCTCATAAGTAATATGCTATAGAGTAATGTAACGTTTTTGTATGTTTTCTAAAGAATAGTGATTTGAGGGTGGAACATGAGGGAATAGGGGTAAGAAAGACGTTAATGGAAGATTTGTCTTTCAAGTTGTATTTTACAGGCGGGGTAAATACACATTGTTCAAGGCATGTTTCACATTTTTTAAGCATATTTCACAACTTTTCACCCAAGAGGGGAGTGGAGCATGAAATTGAATTATTAATAGACTCCCGATTGTTTAGTATAGGGTTGTACATATATTTCATGCTAGAAGCAAAAGAAGTGAAAAAACAATTGCAGTGGTTGTTGAAGCAAGGTGAAAGCACTTTAGATCATATTCATACACCCATGAGTTAGTACCTTCTTTTCTCTTTAGCCTACCTATATGTGTGTGTTGTTTTTCTATATAAGGTTTGGTTTATTATATCTCACTTGGATTTAATATATGTCTATTTGGCTTCACCTCTATGATCTCTCTAACACTTTCTATAGTGATTTTATGTAACATCCTACCTATTAGCTATTAGATCATCACCTTTGTCGACATAACTTTGACATCTACAACCGAGATTGGTAGCACTAGTAATACCTATATAAGACATATACCAACTATAAGAGCCTCTAGAGAACCATTCTTAGACCTGTATTGTTTACGTTTTCTCATAATTGAGAAAGGAATATTTATAAAGGAAGTATGGCTTATCAATTCAATGATACTTGTTGGGCATGGCAATGTGGACTTTCTTGAAGGAGAAAGCTTGGCTTGAAGGCTAAAGGGAGGCAGGTTATGGATAAAGGTTTCTTTTAGACTCTCTTTTGAATTTTCGGGGAGGGTGAGCTTATTGCTCCACATTTCATAGGTTTAGGGAATGTTAGAGTCTAAAGGGATTTTATAGGTTATCTTCTCTTCTTTAAGGGATTATAAATCTTAGACTCTAATTATTTAAACTAGAACTATCAACTTATTTCACGGGCCATAGCTCTGGAAACAAACAATTGGGAAAGCCTCCTTACCTGCTTACTCCTACTTACTAATTCAAAATGAACCGGCCCTAAAAACCATAAAATGATCCCACCTAAACCCCTCAAACCATTGAGAGTTAGCTCGCCTAACCCCTAAAATAAAAATTGTTATCCATCAATGGAACTTCCAATCATAATTTGCATTTTCAAGATTATCAATATGGTTTTTTATATATGTTTCTTTGAAGTTTAATATGATGTTAAAATGTTTCACGTAATTATATATAATATAACTATATATCTATCTATCTATATATATATATATATATATATATATATATTATATAATATATTCTTTATCTTATATAATTATGACTTAATTAAGAACATTTTTAATTTTCATATTTATTTAGGAGTTTCTAGTTTAATTAAACATAAGAAATGATAATTAACTCAATACAATATGGAGAAAACCACAGATGCGTTTGTCAAAATCTTGATTCGAGAGTATGATTGATTTTGGATTAGGGAGACCAACCCCCTCCTATCGCAACATCCTAGATGGCACATACAATGAACCTCAAAAAGGAGGAGATCTACACAGACCCATCATTACAGGGAGATCATCTAAACACATGCATATTCCGTCTGGTAGTAGGAAGGAAAATCCATAAGGGAAAGAATCAGTAACATAAAATTAGACTAAAAATATCACTAGATGGAAACAAGTAAAAATGGGTTCATCCATTCCTCATGCAGAGAAAATCCCCAAATATCATGCCAAGTCCTAAAAATTAGGGAATGAATTCAATACATGCAGGATCACATTCTTACCAAGAAGTGTATGGAGCTATGGCCATCGAAAAAAGCTCTAACATGTTGGATATGAAAAAATTGGAATCCTAAAGGAGATGTAGAACTCAAACTGGGATTCAATGGATTTTTTACATCAATTTTCAATACCCTAGAGGATAGCAGTAGCATTTTTCAAAATGGGGAATATTTCCTTAACTCTGCAGTTTTATACCTATGATTCTAAGAGTGTCTTTTGTCAGATAAAGAAGAATTCTCAGTATCTTCAGTATGGATCAGGTTATATTCCCTTCTTCAGAAGTTTTGGGATAACAAAATCCTAGAGAGTATTGGCAATGCTCTAGGATCATATGTTATGTGCTAGGAAGCCAAAAAGAAAGGCATATACACTCCATATTCATGAATCTATTTATATATAAATGTGTCACGTCCATTATTGGCTAATATATGCATTAAGTATGAGGAAAATATTTGATTCTAGCTAGTGGACTCTGAACATATCCTATTTAAATGCATAAAATGTCATGAACACATGCATCTATTTAGAGAATTTCCACTCAATTTCTCTCAACATATTGTAAAACCACCACCAGAGATTCAAAAGGATTTGAGAAAGTTCCCACCAAGAGGAAAACAAATTAGAAAACTATAAGTAACACATCCAAAGAACTAAAAAGGGAGGTAACAAGAATGAAGGGCTAAGCATAGAAGAAGGAAAGTAGTAGCATGAAAAAGTAGAATAATTAGGAAAAAAAAAGATGAAGGGCACCCAATAGTAATGCCTAGGGATTCCCACTTGGGCACCAAAGAGGAGAAGCAAGTTATCTTGAGTAATAAAGATGACATATAAATGCAGGAGGAGAAATAATGGTTACCATAATTAAAAGATATCAAAGACATGGAACTTTGAAAAGATAGGTATTCAATCACTACTAGTAGCATGGGAAAATCAAGACCCACTTCAACTTCCTAAGAAGGAAGTGGAGATAATTTCAAAAGCAGACATGTAAACTCAAAAAAGGAATATATGCAATTAAAAGGTAAGAGTGAGTAGTCTATAGTGCGACATTTTGGAAACACCAGCTACTAAAATCTGTCTTATCTCTGACTAATGGGATGTCACTCCCCATAATGGGATGTCACTCCCCATCACCTGAGAAACCGATCGACCGTCGTTCCTCGTCTGCCGATGCTGGCCTCCATTGCTACTCCCTCCCTCCTCTCCAGCGCCCGACCACCAACCACCTTCGTTGCATTAACTCCCCGTTCGGACCCCCCAACGTCTCCCCCACATTAACTTTGTTCGGCTCCTCCCACTCCCATTCAAATTTCATACGAAACACCCTGCCCGTGCCATATCCCCTATGGAGTATCCCTTGTTGCAGAAACCGGAATTCTGCGTAGCAAATCAACATTTTACATTTCAAGAATGAAAACTGTGAAAATTTTGAGAACATGACAGTTCACAAACCTACAGTTCAGGGTCTGACCGCACACGACACAATGCTAAATCGGTTTCAACGGCCTCCCCTGTTCACATGGTTTGTAGGTACCACTCTGCGCATTCCTTTAGGCAAAAATTCTCGGCATGGACCAGATATCGATGTCTGAGATTCTTAATTTTAGTGAATTGTTCCTGATATATCAATCTATCTAACTGTCAGTCGAAATAATAGACAATGAACCAGAGTTCCTTTCATGCCTTGCTTCATGTAGATATTTTCTTCCTCTTTATTTTTTTGTTAAGCTAATTGATGTTCAGAGAGATAGAGTCAACTCTATTACCTATGACTAATGCCCTAAAAGTGCAATAATATAGGGACAATTATATAGGGCATTATAGGGAGATTCGTGAGGAGTTGATCCGTTTCGTCTGACAACTTCTTTGGTAGAATCTCCATTGCTACAACCATTATAGTTAATAGGATTCTATCGCAGTTAGACTTACTATATCTATATGTTGAATAGTTTATTCACACAACAAGCCCAATTCCTCCATTTCTATGTAGAATATTGCTGACTAAATAGGAGAGAAAAAGTCCCTACTGGGACTGATATCACACTCGTCATTGTTATGACAAAATTCTTATTAGACTCTGATTAATTTTTTTTTTTACATTCTTTCCATTTCAAAATGGTATTAAGATAAACCTTTCAGCTAATTCTAGCAAGAGTTAAGATGAGTATTTTATTCCATCACTATGTATCAAGAATATATCGAATAAACAATGCAAACCAAATATGTCATACCCATAACTTATAATTTAGGAAGAACCTAAAATTCTCAAATCCCACAAATATTTACAGCTCTTTTAAAACCATATGCCCACGTAATGCATGATTAGCCTACTCTTTTAAAATTGTATGCCCACTTAATGCCACATGGGACATCAGATGGAGACCTCTAGGTCAAAGTCATATCATGTGTCCTTCATCGAGAACAACACTACATGTTATCAGATAAGTCACATATAGTTGTACATGGGAGGGAAATAATTCAATCAATGGATAATCCAATAAACTGGATGTTAAATATTCCCTTAAGCTCTTATAGATGTTTGCAATAAAATTGCAAACGTCACACAAAATTCACAAATCAATATCTATTGGCACCCAGAAGACTAAACCTAACCCCATAAATATTTCTTTGATAAGTTGATAAACTAAACATCCAACAAGTAATACATACATCTAAAACATCTCAAACAATTCATCTGGAAACAATATGTTGCAATGAAGCAATTAATCTGGAAATATGATATGTTGCAGTGAAGCTTGTACTCTCTCTGTGTTTAGGTGTTGTTAATGAAGTTGAAACTGATGTAAAATTCCTGCTATATTTAGACAAAATAAAGGAAATAACACTACTAAAAATGTGAGAACAAAAACAAGCCAACCCTTTTTTTGAAGTAGAGGAAGACAAGCAAATATAAAACATACTTAGGCCAACCTCTGATACCAAGATCGGACAAACAAGAAATTGAGGGCCTTCTCTCAATTCTGATTCCAAACCTCTCCTCAATATTGTAGCCATTGGCTTCCTGATTCTGGTCTCCCATGTATTTAATAATCTCAAATACTCTAACAACTGTCACTCAAGGATCCAAAATTTATGGCTAATCCAAGCACCCACCTATATTGCTTCTCTTCCAATTCAAACTCTTTTATAGTCTCCTCACAGATCAATTGTTATGCCTACCCATACCATACTGTAAAATGAGCAGTTCATAGTCTTGACCACCTAACCAAGTTACCTATATATAAACACTCACATGATATATATATATATGGATCTGCACAACAAACAGGATGTGATGGGGGTGCTATTTTATATCTCAATGACGAACATTATTTCAAACTTCAGATGGGATTAGGAGGTGGCACAAACATTTTTTCAAAACTTAGTACGCTCAGACATCTCCTTCACTTTGAATTAGAGAAAGGATGCAAATAACTTTAGACATTTGGTGATTCAAAACTTCTCATTAATTGGTTCAATTAGCAATATGTTTGTCAAGTGCACACACTCAGGAACCTTTTGGATGATGTATTATTATTGAAATTTCAGTTTGACTGCATTTCTTGTCAACATATTTACAAGGAAAGGAACCAGGCTTCCGATAAGCTATCAAAGAAGGCCACACTCCAACCACGGGGTTATTGGTTGATCCATGAGAAGTGTGGGCATGATTTCTACCAATACTTCCATCGCTCATTTGATGATCAACAGCTTCTGGGGGGCGAATCTACCCTGATCGTTTGATGACACTTCTTTGATAGATCTTTTCAATAGTCGTCAATTTTTGTTATTTTTCCAGACATGTTATATATTGTATTTATTATCAGTATATCAATTATAGTCATGTAACAAAGAGTCAATTCAATAATGTGACAAGGCCACCAATTTTTCATATGCTTCTTAGAAGCATCTACAACATGTAATTTTCAATCCATTAAAGAAAGTTACGATTTTTCCTTGGGGAATATATATATATATATATATATATATATATATTATAATTATATATATATATATATATATATTATATATATTTATATATAATATGTTGAATTCCCATGAACAACAATAAAGAAGCATAGCATGGCATAGGTATTGGTGTGATGGTATGGTCAAAATTTGACTATAAAACTCGTGGGAACATGGTGGTAGCTTATAATTGTATCTGGCGGCGATAAAACTATAATATTCATATCAATCTCAATGAATTTATGGTCATTTGACCGAAACTGTCAACCATTTTTTTGGGGAGTAGTCAAACAAGTCAACCTTACTGTTGGGAAAGGAGGAAAAGTGTAGGTAAGCCTCACTTTTCTGCATGCAAATTGTTACATCTCACAAAAACCTCCAGTTTGGTTAACTAATTTTTTGATTGTAGCCTTTTTTTACCTTTTAATTGTTGTTATGAAAAAAACCCAAACTACTGTAATGTGCATTAATTTTTTTTCTCTTGTTTGAGATAAATTCACCTACTAGGAGTAAAAGTAATAACAATTGTCTTGCATTAGCATGTAACAGCCTTGGTGAAAATTCGATGTAATAAAAAATAATAAAGGAAAAATAAGACCACAGTTTAGGGACACTGATTCCAAGCTAAATGTTGGGCAAAGATATCCTAGTGGGCATCATTGGATGTGTGTTTTGGCTGAAGAAAATTGGTAAAGGCTAAGGCTAAGGCATTAAAAGGAAAAAATGAATTTTTGGCACATTTATTTATGAAAATAAAGGAAATTAGGAGAAAAGCAAGGTGAAAGGTCACAGGTTTCATGTGAGGAAATTGAAGGAAAATAATGGAAAATTAAGAAATTAGAGGCCTCATTCATAAAAAGGCTTTTGAGGATCAGCTGGTAACCTTTTGTCATTTCAAGTTTGGAGCTCTCTCATTATTCTCTCTCTCTCATTTTTGGTTACTTGGAGTTTTCTTGGAGAACTCTAGCTTTGGAGCAAGGAAGGAAAAGAAAGCAAAGGGAAAGGAAGGAAAGCAAGGATCAAGGAAGTACAAGCATGACCAAGCAACTTCAATAGGAATACTTGCAGGTAAACTTTTGCATGTGTGATTTGTTGAAAATAGCAACAAGATATGTTAAAATAGAATCTAGAAATTCCAATTTAATTTTTCCTTGAACTAAATTGTGAATTAAATTGTAATTCTATTCTCATAGCAAATTGTAATAGTTAACTAAGTTAAGTTGACTTAGTTAACTTAGCAATTTTGAGTTGGAAGTCTTTCTGAAGTCATGTATATGTTCTCCTAAGTTTTAGGGGTTCAAGATAAGGTTAATTGTGAGTTGTAATTTGATAACTCAGTTTACTGAGTTATGTTCAGTTAAATTAGTTCCAAACTGTTTGTGGAACTAATTAAGGACCAACAATCAGTTGGTGCACTAATGCATCCACAAGTGTTACTCCAGTTAACTGAATATTCCCTCATCAGAAACTCATGCATGTCAATTATGAGAAAGACCCAGTTGAGACTAGAGTGCAGGGACAATGTACTATCAGTTGTATGATTTACTGAGTTGTAAATATCATGCATGCAATAAGATAAGGACCTAATTTTGGATTGCACAGCTATGCATGAAGAATTTCCCTTTAAATACAAGCTAATTCTCTTAGGAATTATGCAAAGAATTAGAAGCTTGGAGGCTTGGAAATTTGGTTAAGTATTGGAAAAAGGAAGTCATCAGGCGAAGGATAGGAAATACTTGTGCAGGTTAAGCTCAAGGTTGAGAAGAGCATATTGTATTCATCCAAATTCTTTGACCAAGGGAGCAAGGGAATATGGGCTTGGAGAGCAACATAAGAGGTTAAGGTTTGGCTTGAGCTTGCTTATGAGATGGGAGATTAATTATACTGAGTGCTTAGATTGTTCTTGTGAGAACAAACATTATATTATCATCTTGGATTTTTGATTTAATGCAATACAGATAGTGGGGTTTTGAGCTGTGGAGTTCCCTTGATACTTATTGTGTTATGTTCCATTGATTTATCTTCCTCTTGCTATTATTGTTTTCATCAATATTTATGGGCTTCCACTGTAAAGAGTAGAAGTAGAGTCTTGTCTTTTCCTTTAGTACATTGCATGAGCTTGTGAATCTCAGGAAATTCTACATGATATCAGAGTTGGATTTCTTTTTTTTGGCCACGAGTTTGCAGAGAAGATCTATAATTGTTTGTGCAAAATTTTCAGAAACAAATACTAGATTTGGATTCCTTGGGAAAAAATAACCAAATATAAAAAACAAATTGGCCGAATCAGATTTCGGATGAAGGAGATATCGCTGGTTTAAAGTCAACGTTTTTTTTCTTTAGAAAATTCTGTGATGGCGGGATAGATGAAATAAATCGGTGTGTTAGACAAGAACTTGTATGCACTTGAGGAGCAAGGAAAAGGTTATAGAATTGGTGGTTGAGAGGGAGAGTAAATTATCTCTAAACATGCAGCCCTAGAAGAAGCCTCAAAAGCAACTTCAAGAAGTTGTGGATCAACCACAATTAGAGAAGCTAAGAGGAGATCGAGTGGAGGCATCCACTCATGTAGAGACCTCCAGTAGGGGGAAATTTTGAGCTAGGTGGAAAGAGGGATGACATGCAGCTGTACCTCCAGGTGTGAGGTGGGGTGATGTGAAGTGATAGTCCCAAGAGGGTTGAAATTGGGTAGGGTCCATTGAGAGGTTTTATCTCATGGATCATACCTTGCTACGAGAGCCCAAAGTATATAGTAGCAGGAGGAATCTGTGGGATTGATGTAGTCAGTGATCAGAGTCACAGAGGCTGGAGAAGTCAGATACTAAAGAGCGTAGAGAAGGGTTGACAACAGTGCAGAAAGGCAGAGTCAATAGAAGTGCAGAGTTTTTAGTCGACAAAGGCAATAGCAGTCAGAGACTTTGATAACAAATGCATCACACTGATTCAGGTTGGATGCTTTTTTGTTTCTAGAGTTGTTATAGCAACAACACTAGAGATAAGTGTTGCATGCAAAACATTCCAAAGATTCAAGATCGAGATTGAGTTGAACTCCTTTCTTGTTGAGAGGGAGTGTTGAAAATAGCAACAAGAAATGTTAAAAATAGAATCCAAAAATTTCAATTTAATTTGTCCTTGAATTAAACTATGAATTAAATTGTAATTATAGTCTCATAGAAACTTGTAATAGTTATCTAAGTTAATTTGACTTAGTTAACTTAGGAATTTCGTGTTGGAAGTTTTTCTGAAGTCATGTATATGTTCTCCCTAAGTTTTAGGGGTCCATGATGAGTTTAATTGTGAGTTGTAATTTGATAACTCAGTTTACTGAGTTGTGTTTAGTTAAATTAGTTCCAAACTATTTGTGGAACTAATAGAGGACTAACTATTAGTTTGTGCACTTGTGCATCCACAAGTGTTACTCCAGTTAATTGAATATTCCCTCATCAAAAACTCATGCATGTCGATTCTGAGAAAGACCCAATTGATATTAGAGTGCAGGGACAATGTACCATTCGTTGTATGATTTACTGAGTTGTAAATATCATGCATGTAATTAGGTAAGGACCTAATTTTGGATTACATAGTTATGCATGAGGAATTTCCGTTTAAATATGAGCTAATTCTCTCAGGAATTGTACAAATAATTAGAAGCTTGGAGGCTTGGAAATTTGGCTAAGTATTGGCCAAAGGAAGTCATCAGGTGGAGGTTAGGAAATGCTTGTGTAGGTTAAGCTCAAGGTTGAGCAGAGCATATTGTATTCATCCAAATTCTTTGACCAAGGGTGCAAGGAAATATGGGCTTGGAGAGTAGTAGAAGAGGCTAAGGTTTGGCTTAAGCTTGCTTGTAAACTGAGGGATTGATTATACCGAGTGTTGGGATTATTCTTGTGAGAACAAGCAATGTATTATCATCTTGGATTTTTGATTTAATGCAATATAGATAGTGGGGTTTTGAGCTGTGGCTTTCCCTGGATACTTATTGTGTTATGTTCTATCGATTTATCTTCCTCTTTCTATTATTGTTTTCATCGATCTATTGGCTTCCGCTGGTTGAAAGTAGAAATAGATTCTTATCGTGTGCTTTAGTACATTGCATGAGCTTGTGAATCTACTATATTTTCTACCTGATTTCCTAGCTAGTTTGGACATTCATGGATTTGCATGTTGTTGTATGGTTCTCTTATTGTTAATGGCATGGTTTGTTGGGTTATGATAGTGGTTTTCAGCCTAGCCTTACCTTTTTCTGGATGCCATGGTATGTTGGGATGTTTATATCGGTTTTGAGCTTTGGTTTACTGGATGGATTTCGTAATCCAGGGTGGAGGTGGTCTCAACATTCATTCCCAAAGGCATAAGAATTCCTTGACCAGTTTTGGTGGGATACATAGTAAATCTTGAGGGAGAAGTCTCGGTTTAGGGCCTAGTGATTTGGGTTTGGATTGCGGTGAATCCTGAGAGATTGGCCTTGGTTTAGGGCCTAGTGGTCTGGGATTGGATTGCGGTAACTCCTGAGAGACAATGAGACAAAAAATTCCTCAAGGATATTGATAGATTCTGGATGGCATTCCAAGTTCTTTTCAGTTGTGATTAGAGCAACGGGTTTGGTGTGATCACGGTTTGGTGAGGGTGGGGGTGGTTTAACCTCTCGATTCCCTTGGTTGTTCTATGAGATCCCACATTCATGCTTGGAATATGGCACAGGGGGTAACTGGCTGAAAGCGAGATTTGGTTCAATCATGTCTATGGTCGAGTGGTACGTGGAAGTCTTGAAACTGGTCAGATTTGCCTGTGATTAATAAAAGCTAAGTTATCTTACTTTTTTCACTTGTTTATATGTGGATTTAATGGTTGTCATATCTTTGATATTTATATGGTTTTATGTTGGTTATAAGCATGGTTATATGACTGGTTCAAGTCATGGTTATTTCATGTATTCACTTGTAATTGTTAAATGCATGGATGCAAGACCTAATTTATGTTATAACAGTTCAATGGAGAAGGAGGTGATACTTTTGGTTATGTTGCATAAGTTCTTTCAATCATTTATGCTATGTCTTGTATCCTAGACCAGAGGTTGTATTGATGCCAAGTGTTTGACAAAATGTCAGTCCCGGTTGGGGGTGTCAAGGCCTACTCATGAGGTTGATTTTTTATTTGTTTACATTGTCATCATGTCTTTGGTGGATTCTGAAGGTTATAATAAGTTCTGGGCAAAGACTAGAATTCTGGCCTAGAAAAGTGGCTCAAATCTTGGGGACGCTGGCACAGGTCTACTGAAAAGAGTCTAGGGATGCTGGCATGTAGGCCTGTGAGAGAAACTTTGGATTCTGGATGCGTTCTTGCCTATAGCATGATAGCTACCAATAGTTAAAAGGATTAAAAGATTAGTGGGACTTAGGGATAGGATGTCTGAGTGGATGACATGTCTTCTAAGGGTGTTGTTGCTGATGTGGATGGGTTTGTTTGATATGTTCCGTCTATTCCATTTCCTTAAGGTCACCAAGGAAGTTGAATCCCTTATAGTTACCTCTCTCATTGCATGTTTACCCGGGTTGGTCAGTTGCTTAGGTGGACTTGGGAGGAGGGGGAGTCACATATTGGTATTGGAGTGTGGTTGTACTCTCCTTGGGTGAAAATGCTTGGTCATGCAGGCATGTCAGTTGCATGTGTGTCTCTTACACTTGCATTCCATGTGCTTGTTGCATTGCATCATGTTGATCATGATTGTAGTAAGGTTGCCATGAGGAACTTGATGTGATTTTGTGGGAGGCATCGCCAAAATTATATGACTAGCTGCATATGGTTATATGTAGCTTACATGTTGATTATGTGAAAGTTTGGATGCCCAAATTCCTACTGTAACAACTGATTAAATTTCTCCGAATTGTTAATTTCTTAATCAAGTTGCTTACTTTTTTCTACAGTAAATTTAGAAATTAATACACTACAACCTACACATTTAAATTTATAACCAAAAACAAGAAACTGAACAGGAAATAGATACAACTCAATGACATTGTTATTTTTGGACAAAATTCCCTGGAAAAACCCAATACTAGAAAACCAATGCAATAAGTCTGAGGGTTTTATTATTATGCAGTAGTAAATCTTAGTAAAATTCATTGGAAGCCTAACTGGCTATCCGATATAGAGAGAAACTGGAAAAAACAAGTAGTGAGATGCTCTCACCTTGTCAGTGGAAGAATCTAAACTTGAGCTCACTGGAAATAGGCTATGCGTCCCTTCTACATCAGCCTCTACGTAGAACTGCATCAACCCTATGCAGTCTCTTCGTCACTTCTACTGGGGACTACATTGCTCCTCCTTCAGATCCTTTGTTTCCTAGAAACTTTGATTTCCAGCCTCTTGGTCTCACACACCGACTCACAACTTCTGAAACTTGATTTCCTCATCAGGAAATTTGATCTACCTCTAGGCTCTGTGCTGTCACTACGTCAACACTACGTGAGTGAGTGTCAACCTCTCTCTCGATGTCGTTCTATCCTCTTTGCATTGTACTCTCTGGCCCAAGAAAACTCACTAGATACTATCCCTACCCCTCTACAAAAGATCACTATCAAAAATATTTCTTACAGTTGCTCTGCTTCAGAAAATCGAACTTCTAATCTCTCCTCTATGTATTTTCCAAGTGCCCCTCAAGCTTATTGTTATATCTTTTTGTTGGACAACCAACGACCCAGATTAACCTATAATTAATGGCTTAGATCATTTTGGCTTTATCCTCGTTTTCTTCTAGAAGATACACCCACAGTTAGATTAATACCCTTTAATTATTTTAATTTCCTAATTTTAGACTTAGGGTCCCATTAAAAATAATTAATTATTTTAATAAAACTGTCTCTGGGTGGAATTTCCTAAAACGATTTCTCAGTATTGGAGAATACATGTGTCTAAGCCTCCCTGCAAAATTTGAGACTTAGAGCACATCCTATTCTACCATAAATCAACACTCTCTCTTAGCGAGGAATGTGCTCTAGCAATACTCCCTGTCAGAGCATCACCCTGTTCTAGAACATCTCCTTCTGTGTTGCTGATGTCTGACATCACTGCCCACCAACTACTACATAAATTTTGAATTTGTACTACTCCTGACCCTGCCACTAGAAACACTTCATTCGTACTGCAACTCCCTCTCAATTATGTATCCATGCTACTGTTGGCACTACCACTACCAACGTCATCTGTACTACAACCCTCTCCAACTGTTGCTGCTATTGCATCAGCAATGGAAAAGAATTCCAAATTACTGAATTGGTGTTCAGTATGATGCATCTCATTGCTGGAGTTTGACTACTTGTAGTCTCTACGCTGACCCTCTAAAGCCTTTGCGTTGCTGTTGAATTTTTCTTTGTGCCAACTGCACTGCTGCCAACTCTTCTCCGCGTTGCTCAGTCTCTAGCACTCCTAGCCACTACAACTATCACTCTGGCACCCTTATACACTAACTGACACGGGTTCATCTTGTTACTTCTGATATGGGCTCCTGTAGCAAGGTATTGATCCAAGAGGTGGACTCCTCAAGGATCCTTCCCACCTGTAGTTCTTTTGAACTATAGTAGTAGATCACCCCACCTCTCCCCTAGAGGTATCTGGGAAATCATGGAAAAATATGATATACTCATACTGTGGTTGCTACTTCTCTGCTAATTCTTCAGCTTTGTTGCTGCAACTCCTACAATAATGAGTATGATCTCTCCAAATCCAGAAGTACTAGCCTTTGGCATAGGGTTGCCCCCTTTGAAACTAGACTCCCTCTGAGTCTCGATATCCCTATGGGAAATCTCTCTACTCCCTTCTGGAAATTCACATGTTCCTCCTGCACTAGAAACTGGACTGCGAAGCTCTGTGCTAGGAATCTCCTGGCGGGAACCACACCTACATACTACAACTGGGTAATTCATACTACCTATGTCACTACAACTAGTTCTGTAATTGTCTTTCGGAAACTGACTACAAATAGCTATGTAATTGTAATTTGAATGACTAGCTGCGTTTGCTGACACTGCGATCTTCCTACTACTGATTTTGTTGGGCTCCCATAGCAAGGATACTAATCTATGTGAGAAATATGTAAAGCATGGTTCTAATTTGCTGCTCTTCCATAGATCCTACCCATCCATGGCCATATTTGCAAATGTTGAATTGCTCCCTCTCTCATTTTCACAACACTAGGCTAGCCTACATACTCTCTACTAGAGTTAGTAGATCTACTCGTGTCTGTTGTTGCTTAGCAATAGAGAAATTGAATTCCCTAGCTAGTAATTCTCTGAAGAATAAATTTCCTCAAGTGTCTCTCTTCTTCATTCTGACGTCTTTCTGCCCAGTAACTACCTGCACAAAAGTGTATCCCAAAAGAAACCCCTCTTTACTGAGGATTTTGTTGTGTATCTTCCTCTGCCACTAACATATTTTGATTTGGAAATATTACCTCTCTGTCGACTCACTCAGAGAGATATTTACCACCAAAATCTAGCCCTCCTTGCCCGAACTTCACAAATTCTCTAGGGATTCGAATTTCTGCCTCTGCTGGAATTTTGAATTTCCTTCTTCCTTTAGTGTTGGGTATTCCAACTTTGATATTCTTTCTTCACTTGCATCTCTGATACCATGTAAAATTTTGGATGTCCAAATTTCTACTACAGTAACTGATTAGATTTGTCCTACTTGTTAATTTCTGAATCAAGTTACTTACTGTTTCCTATTGTAAATATCAAAATTAATACACTACAACCTACACCATTTAAATTTATAAGCGGAAATAAGAAATTGTATAGGAAATAGATACAACACAATGACACCATTATTTTTGGACAAAAGTCCCCAGAAAAACCCAATACGTGAAAACCGGTGTAGCAACTCTGAGGGTTTTATTATTATGTAGTAGTAAATCTGAGTACAATTTGTTGGAAGCCCATCTGGCTATCCGATACAAAGAGAAACTAGACAAAAAAGTAGTAAGGTGCTCTCACCCTATCACTGGAAGAATTTGAGCTTGATCTCATTGGAAAGAAGACCTACATCCCTTTTGCGTTAGTCTCTGCATATAATTGTGTCAACCTTACGTAGTCTCTGCATCACTTCTATTGGGAAGTATTCTACTCCTCCTTTGGATCCTTGGCTTCCAAGAAACTTCAATTTCTAGCCTCCCGGTCTCACACCCCAACTCTTTGCTTCTGAAACTCAATTTCCTCAGCAGGAAATTCGATATCCCTCTAGGTTCTTCACTGCCATTGTGTCAACACTGCGTGGGCCAGCGTCAACCTCTCTTTGGACGTCGTTATGTATTCTCTACCTTCTACTCTCTGGCCTTGGAAAAGACTCCTCACCAGATACTATCACTGCCCCTCTTTGAAAAAGATATTTCCAGCCTCCTAGTCTCACACCCCGTCTCCCGGCTTTTGAAACTCGATTTCCTCAGCAAGAAATTCTATCTCCCTTTACGCTTTGCACTGCCACTGCGTGGGCCAATGTTAGCCTCTCTCTTGACTTCATTTTGTCCTATCTGCCTTGTACTACTGGCCCAAGAGAAGACTCCTCTCTAGATACTATCCCTGCCCCTATTTTCATTTGATCACTATCGAAAATCTCTCTGACAGCTGCTCTGCTTTAGAAAATCAAACTTTTGATCTCTCTGTCTTGTATTTTCCAAGTGCCCCTCAAGCATCTTCTTATTCTTTCAATTGGACAACCAATGACCCATATTAACTTCTAATCAATGGCTTAGATCATTTTGTGCTTGATCCTTGTCTTCTTCTAGAAGTTACACCCACAGTTAGATTAATACCCTTTAATTATTTTAATTTCCTAAGTTTAGACTTAGGGTCCCATTAAAAATAATTAATTGTTTTAATAAAACTGTCTGCGGCTGGAATTTCCTAAAACGATTTCTGGGTATTGGAGAATGCATGTGTCTAAGTCTCCCTGAAAAATTTGAGACTTAGAGCACATCCTATGCTACCAAAAATTAGTAGATTATATGTCGCTTTACTACATCCTTATATATTAGGTGCATTCTTGAATATTTTCATTACATTTATTACTCTTCTAGGCTGATTACAAGAATTGATCATTTATGCTCGACTACATGCATGTATGTTTATGTGTAGTTGATTAGGCATTGCTTATACATGTTGATGGTTACATGTGGAAATGCGTACAATGCAGTAATGGTTGTTGTCATGCATGAAGTCATAGCATGCATTGTTGATATGGCCTTGCATTGATGACAGGACCCTAACAAGAATGATGTTTATGTGCTAATGCACTTATTCGATATATATCTACATGCTGTTACGATTATGTTCTATATGTATCACATTGATTTTATGATCTTGTAGACAATGTATCCTCTTCGAATTATGCTAAGGTACATTGGTTTATTGTGATTTTGTTTTAGATTGCATATTATGCCTTGCAAGAAAGAGATCAGATGGCTAGCAAGTTGGTATACTACATAGAATCTCCCTATGCATCAGATGGGTAGCGTGGTGATGGGCACTCTTATGATTTGACATACACATTGAGAAGCCTAAAGGAAGAAATAATGAGTTTCAAAGAAAACAATGAAAAAATAATATGAGCACAAGAGAAACAAGCAGAGGTTAATGCTATACTACTTCAGAGTTTTTCATAATTGCAGCAACAAGGACCACTTCAGATCATCCATGGACATGATGACAAAGCTAATGGGCCATATGGTAGTAGGCCTCCTAGTAGACATAGGTTATATAGATCTAACATGATCAGAGATGGAAGGTTGTTGGACACTCCAGATAGGAGAGGTGATCGACACAGGTACTATTCTAGTTTTGACTCTGACAGGCATCATGATCATCATCGTTATCATCCTTACATAAGGAGTGATAGGGGATACTCGCGGATGAGTTTAAGAAGGAAAAGCCACCTACCTTTGATGGAGAGATGAAGAAATCACAGGATGCAAATGCATGGTTGCTTGGTATAAAGAAATTCTTCTGATTGCATGATTATCCAAAAAACATGAAAGCAAAGATAGCCACTTTCAGTCTCAAAGATAAAGCAAAGATTTGGTGGGAAGACGTGAAGAATTTCAAAGGTATACATGAGAAGGATTTGATTTGACATGCATTTGAAAGTCTCTTCAAGAAGAAGTACTTTTCGGAGAGGTACAATGATGATAGGGATAAGGGGTTTTATGAGTTGCGGATGGGTTCTATGACAGATGATGTGCATGGTAGCAGGTTTTTGGAATTGATAAGATATGTGCCTTACATTAAGGAGGAGAAGGCCAAGGTTCATATATTCATCAGTGGATTTCCAGTAGCATATAGAGATTGGATTGAGTTCGATGAGCCTAGATCATTGAAGGAGGTCATTCGAAAGTTGAAACATTGTTATGAGTAGTCGAAGTGCAAAGTTGAGTCTAAGAATGACTTGAAAAGAAATGAGAAAGCTAAAGGAAAATGACCACCAAAGAGAGGAAGACCTCAAGATGCAAGTGAGAAATAAAATCCGTGTTGATGCAACATAACCTTTTTTTAGAGAGCTTATTTTTCACACTTTAAAATTTATTATGTCCATTTTTTTTGAAATCATGATTACTTAATGAATTTTCATGTTTTTTTTTTTTTTTTAAAATGTTGTTTACTTTAAAAAAACAATATAAAAATATATATTAAAAAAAAAAATATAAAATTATCTCATAAACCATAAAGAATAGGAAAGAAAAAACAAATAAAAAAAAAAAAAAGAAAAGAAAAAGAAAAAAAAGAAAAAAAGAAAAAAGAAGAAAAAAAAAGATTATAAAACATTTAAAAAACTACTAAAAAATATATTCAAATTATATATATATATATAATATATAGATATAAATATGAAAATTTGAAAAAAATTCAAATTAAAATAACAAAATAAAAAAACATTTAAAGTTTAAAAACAAATATCAATTTTTTTTATTAAAAAAATTTAAAATTTTTAAACATTTATTTAAAATAAAAACAAATTATTTTAAAAGAAAATAAAACAAATTATACTCATTTAAAAAAAAACAAATTAAAAAAAATAATAATTTTTATTTAAAAAAAAAAAAAAACAACATTATAAGCGTTTTTTTTTAAATGAACTTTTATTTTTTTTCATTTAAAAATAAAATAAAATTATGCACGCTCTTCGCCGCCGTTGGGGCACGGCCCTGGGTGATGGAGCTACATGCAACCTCCTCCGCCCAGCGCCGTGGCACCATGAGCAGTCAGGGGACGGTTGGGCAATTCCCGAAAATGCTCTGTTGCCCCTAGTGGCGCGGCCCTAGGTGGAGGATGCTGCATGCAACTCCCCCACTCAGGGCCGCACCCCCACGGGGGACTGAGCAGATGAGGCTGTGTGGATTTTTTATTTTTAATTTTTTAAATAAAAAAATATCTTAAAAAAAATCATTTAAAAAAATGCGTATAATTTTTTTTTGTTTTAAGTAAAAATAACTTTTTAAAATTGCTTTGATTTTTTTTACTAAAAATATATTTTTTTAAAGTTTTAAATGTAATTTTTTAAATAAAAATATTTGGTTTATAAAAATTTTAAATGTTTTCTTTTAATATATATATATATATATATATATATATATATATAATATAAAGTTTTTTTTTTTTTTTTTTTTTTTCATTTGAAAAATATCTTATATATATATATATATAATAATTATAAATTTTAATTGTTTTTTGTTTTTTTTGTTTTTTAATTGAGTATATTTTTTTGGTGCTTTTTAAAATGTTTTTAATCTCCTTTTATTAGTTTTGTGTTTTTTTTAAATATAGTTTGTTCTTATTTTATTTTTGTTTTGTTGTGTGTTTTTTTTAATGTTTTTTTTTTTTTTCAATTTTTACTTAATTTTATAGTTGTTTTTTTTTTTTTCCAAATTTTTTATGGTTTATAAGATTTTTTTTTTTTTTTTTTTTTGAAAATATGTTTTTCTTATTATTTATTGTTTATACTTCTTCTTTTTTCTTTTTTCTTTCTCTTTTTTTTTTTTTTTCTTATATTTTATAGTTAATTTTTGTTTTTTTTAACATTTTTAATGATTGATTTATTGTATTTTATTTTATTTTTATTTTTGTTTTTTTTTTAAATATATGTTTTTTATTAAGTTTGTTATTTTTTTTTTTTTTTTTCTATTTTTTGTGTTTTTTCATTGTTTTAATTTTTTTTTTCATTATTCTTTTGAAATTTTAATGTTTTCAAAGTCATGATAAAATCTTTAATGCCATTATTTCGAAATGTTGAAAATTTGCCCTTGAAAAAAAAGAAGTGTTATTATAGTGTCAACACTTTTTGTTTTGAGCGTGTTTTGTGCACAAAATTTACCCCTGGAAAAAGGAGTGTTATTTGAGCGTGTTGGGAACGAAATCCCCCAATGATAGTTTTGGGGCTAAAAGCCCATATTTTGAGAAATTTTTGTAATCCAAGTGTAAAGACTTTGTATCTTGTGGTCGCGGAGCGTGTAGATGTTAAAGAGTCATAGGGTTGCCTGCCCTTATTTTGAAATGTAATGTCGGTTGTAAAATATCCACCCATGGTCCACGGAGCATGGGAATTGTATAAATAGAGCGAAGCTCTAAGTAGTTTTAAAAAGGAGAGACATTGAACATGTAAGAAAGTCATAGCTTAGGGCAGGAAGTCTAAGTCTTAAGTCGTAGCATAGGTAGAGGCTCTGCAGCTGAGTGCATAGAGGCCTAGAGCAGAAGCCCACAACTAAGTGCGCAGGGTGGGTCGAGTCTATAATTATCCAAAATTATCAATAAAGAGAAATGTTCTACAATTCCTGTGTCTTTACTTCCTTTTTATGAATCTTGTTATATTGTGTATGAAATCCACTTATAATGCTTATATGATGCATGAATATATGTAAATGTGTTAGTTAAGTAAACGCAAGTAAGAACCTATGTGTACGCAAAGTTGACTAAGATAGGTTAAGCTAAGTGAAACACTTAGGATAATGAAGGAATTTGCATGACTCGCTGCCATAGCAGCGCGAAAGTACCTAAGCCCCAGATTAGGGTTGCGTGAAGGTTGATCATATACTTTCGCGAAGGTATTAAAGGTCGAATAGAGGGTTTTTCCTACATGCCCTAGAACGAGATCACCTACGCGAAGGCAAGGATAGAAGAGATAAATGACATCACAACCATCTCAAGGGTGCGGAAACTTGGTTCCAGCATCCCCCCATAGTGCTTCGGGTGAGACGTTAGTCTGCGCTCCACGAGCTGATGCCGAAAGGGCTAGTGGTGTAGGGATTTGTTTGGCTAATTATCGTTGAACCTGGTTGGGCCCCCTCAAGCCAACAAATGGTTTCATTTCTGGGACCATAATCTGCATAAGAGATGTATGATGTCGTATCACTAGAATCCAACTAAGAAAGAAATCGATGGTTGGTTGGACAGAAGGATCCACGAGTTCGCAGCGAAAGAAAACAGAAATCCGCAACTAACAAAAGATCAATGGTTAGATAGGTACCTGTATATGGAGATCCACGGAATCTTTTTCGCCTCCTTTCCAGTTGAGCTATATGAGTGGATCGCGAAATTAGTAGATAGCCAAGGGAGGTGGAAACTAGATGGTCCTATTGTGTGGACCCCAGAGCTAATACGAAGGTTGGAAGCATTGGAGGATAAGATCACGCATGCTATCTATCATTGGCTCGATCATGTCATAGGAGATTTTGTTATAGAATTCACGGTCAACACCTCAGTTAGTTATAGCTAGGCAGAGCGATGCTTTTTCAAAGGATCATGAGGTAAGTACATAAAATCTTTGAATACTTGGATTAAAATGTTGTTGTGCGAAAAATGGGTTATGCAGCTACCTTGATGTTCGGAACTACGTGAAGCGGAAAAAGTTATAGAAACGAAGGAAATAAGGGTCCAGAGTATAGCCCCTTGATTTCACCTCCGCGAAGGGATGAAGAAGCGATAGTGAAGGTCTCTCCACAAAGCGCTATTCAGATAATAAGACAAGGATTCCCGTGAATACCACCTCCACCTACTCCACCTCTGATTTCACCGCCATCACCTTCAACTTCACCCATACCACCTCTTAGGCTAGATAGAGGGTTTTTCCTATAATCCCTAGAGCGAGATCACCTGCGCGAAGACAAGGATAGAAGAGATCAATGACATCACAACCATATCAAGGGTGCAGAAACTTGGTTCCAACATCCCCCCATAGTGCTTCGGGTGAGACCTTAGTCCGCGTTCCACGGGCTAATGCCGAAAGGGCCAGTGGTGTAGGGATTTGTTTGGCTAATTAACGTTGAACCTGGGTCAGGCCCCCTCAAGCCAACAAATGGTTCCATTGTCGGGACCAGAATCTGCATGAGAGATGTGTGATGTCATATCACTGGAATCCAACTAAGAAAGAAATCGATGGCTGGTTGGACAAAAGGATCGATGAGTTCGCAGTGCAAGAAAACAAAAATTCATGACTAATAAAAGAATAGTGGTTAGACAGGTACCTGTATACGGAGATCCACGAAATCTTTTTCGACTCCTTTCCATTTGAGCTATACGAGTGGATCGCGAAGCTAACAAATAGCCAAGGGAGGTGGAAACTAGACGGTCCTATTGTGTGGACTCCAGAGCTAATACGAAGGTTGGAAGCGTCGAAGGATAATATCCTGCATGTTGTCTATCATTGGTTCGATCGTGTCATAGGAGGTTTTGTTACTGAATTCGCGGTCAACACCTCAGTTAGCTATAGTGAGGCACAACAACATTTTTTCAAAGGACCGCGAGGTAAGTACATAAAATCTTTGAATACTTGGATTAAAATGTTGTTGTGCGAAAAACGGGTTACGCAGCTACCTTGATGTTCAGACTACGCGAAACGGGAAAAGTTATAGAAATGAAGGAAATAAGGGTCCAGAGTATAGCCCCTTGATTTCATGTCTGCGAAGGTACAAAGAAGCGATAGCGAATGTCTCTCCACGAAGCGCAATTTAGTTAATAAGAAAAAGATTTCTGTGAATACCACCTCTGCCCACTCCACCTCTAACTTCACCGCCATCACCTTCAACTTCACCCATACCACCTCCACCTCCACCGTAGTTCTATATGGAAAATACAGTGAAGTTGCCTTTATTCAAAGGCTTGGGAAATGAGGACCCAAACAAATTCTGGTTCATTATGAGGGCTATATGGGAAGCTCAAGCTGTTACAGATGACCACATAAAGAAGGCGAAATTGGTTAGTGCTCTACAAGATCGTGCGCTAACCTGGTATATTAAGTACTCTAACAATAACCCAAATGCTAGAGTAGCAGACATCTATACAACACTAAATAAGGAATTTAGCAGGCCTAAATTTGAGGCGCAATTGATCGTGGGATTCAAAGTGATCGTTGTGCAACCAAGCGAGATACCTTGGGAATTGGATCAAATATTGAAGTGTCAAATCTGCGAAGCCAATATGAATTTGATAGATGGACAACATCGCGAGTGGTTTGTGGCTTCGCTACTACCCCACTTAAGGAGTGCATTGTCGCAGCAAAAGGTAACAAATCAGGCCGAGGCCTTGGAGATTGTGATGAGACTACATGGGAATCCAATGCAAGATCCTAATCTAGGAGTTCAACAGATCCACGCGCAGCTACAGAATCTGTGCTTAGAGACGCAAAGTCTGAAGTAGGATAGGATGGTTCGATCAGAGGTACGCGAGGAGGTATGGTTCTTGAAATGAAAGAGTCAGGGTCATGACAAATACCATTGCCCAAACTTTGTGAATTACCTTGCAGGGGGAGGACCGATGCCTTTAAGGCCAGAAGCTCAAGCAGGACCTAGCGTGGGGCCTGCATTATGGTGCACTATTTGTCAGGTAGCTGGAAAACATGCCACAGATAACTGTTACTTTCTACAGAAGTATGTACAAGCATCACAACAGTTGTTCTGCAACTTTTGTAGGTCGGTAGGACATAATGAGTGTACTTGCAGGAACTATGAATTGATGATGGATAGAACTCTTGCCTACAGGGTTCAGGTCGAAATGCAGCCCCTTGACGAAAATGCAGGGATGGCATGAATAGGATTTAAGGGGCGCGGACAAGGCCAAGGTAGAGGAGGACCTGGTAGAGGTCACAGACAGTTGATTTGCAACAATTGCGGAGGATCAAGACACTATGCCTACGATTGCACTAATCCAACGTGTTTGTCATGCAAGTATTGCACGCTATTTGATCATGAAACAGAAGACTGTCCTACGCCGATAGCTAGGATATGAGACAAAGGGGCAATACCACCTCCACTGACTCAGAACCTTCAGATGATGAGGTCTAAGCCACGTGAGGAAGATCCAAACGTAAATATAGTGCTTAGGAGTGGGATCACGACAAGGGATGACAAGGGAAAACAACCAGAAGACAGTACATGGGTTCACAAAGTTTCGACGAAAGAGGCTGAGTTCGATTTGGAGCGTGCTCATGAAACCTTCATGGAAGCTAAGAAGAGCTTCGCTAAGGCCTCCACCTCAAGATTCAAGGATAAGCCTGAGTTGGAAATGGACCCCTCTATGCTCACAACTTTCCTGGAAACCTGTATGAAGTTACTGCACGACAGTAAGGTTGTGAAATGGTTACAAGAACTCATCAATAGATGTGCTGGGACCATGCCAGGTGAACCGCGCGTAATCTGAAAGATCGGTAAGAATAAGACAAGGACGGGGTGTGAAATGAGACTCACCATGCAGATCAGAGAATATGAAATGGATCAAGTCATTCTAGATTTAGGGTCAGATGTGAATGTCCTACCAAAACAAACATGGGAGCGAATGGGGAGACCTACACTGTAATGGTCCCCGATTCAACTAAGGATGGTGAATCAACAGAAAATCATCCCCATGGGGCAGCTACAGGGGGTGACCGTGGACATTGAGGGAGCAAGTGCACTAGTGGATTTTGAAGCAATAGAGATAGTGGATGATAACAATCCCTACCCTACACTCCTGGGAATTGACTGGGCTACTAATATGAATGGGGTAATCAATATGAAGAAGTGCAAGATGATCTTTGAGAAGAAATTACTGCGTGTAATAATACCCATGGATTCTACTGAAGGATCACGCTATATGGAACCAGTCCGCGATTATGAGAGTGACGATGATCTAGACTGCATCTATAAGATAACAGCGCGAGACCAAGACTAGGTGAGTCCCACCGTGGATGGACGGATTACATGGGATCGCGAGAGTTCCTGCACTTCAGATTCCAACGAAGAAATAGAACGCTGGTAGAATCGATTACACAAGGTAACTACACTGAATTGCAACATGATGACCTGGTCCTTGCGTTGTGTATCGTCAGAGGTAAGAACTCTACCTACTTATGATGGATTGAATGAGGTAGATATCTTTTTGGATGCATTTGAAAGAGAGGTACCAGAAAAGCAACGCTTCCCGACCTTGGATTTGGCACTGTGTGTTATGCCCGCAAGATGGTGGGGTACGCACAAAGGGAGCTTTGATGATTGGCGCGACTGTAGGATAATGATGAGAACATGATTTGGGAGGCCTAAGATGTGACTGACGGACAAGTACGATGGCTAGAATGATCAACACGCGCATCTTGCCAAATGGATGCAGGCTTATGGAGAAAAGCCCCAACTTGAGTGCGTGCACCTGTTCTCCACACCGAAGTACATGGTCAATAAGCCTGTGTTGGGGGGTGAATCTGCAGATGGCTTTTATTGTTCCAAGAATATGATTTTGAAGTTGTTGTGAAACCTGGATGATTAAACGTGGGACCTGACCACCTATCTCGCATCGTGATAGGGGAGGAACCCACTAATTTGGAGGAAGGGTTACCTGACGCACAACTCTTTGCTATGTGCATCATGGATGGACATTTTGAGGATATAATACACTTACTAACAACAGGAACTATACCGGAAGGATAATCTATCCAACAAAATAAGGAATTAGTGGTGTGCGCGACAGATTTATCTGTCATTTCTAGGCATCTATACAAAATCAGGACTGATGAGATATTGTGAAGATATGTATCGAAGTTTGAGAGAAGCAACATCCTCACAGACTCTCATGGGGGTGCCACGGGAGGACAGTATGCAGGGAGAGAAACCGCGTAGAAGATTCTATGAGTAGGGTTGTGGTGGCCAGCCCTTCATTACGATTCAAAAACATATTGCAGAGCATGTGATGTATGTTAACAAATAGGCAGGCAATCGTGAAGGGATGAAATGCCTTTGAATCCATAAATGACATTGCAACCTTTCGAGAAGTGGGCAATAGATTTTGTAGGACCCATTCAACCACAAGGGAAGATAGGCGTGAGGTATATCATCACAACGATGAATTATTTCACACGATGGGTGGAGGCACAGCCTGTGAAGGATTGCACAAGCGCAACGGTTGCAAAATTCCTATTTTAGCATGTATTGACGCGATTTGGATGTCCAAAGATTTTGATGAGTGATCGGGGTACACACTTTTTGAACGAAACGATTAGCGCGTTGACGAAACAATTTCAGGTATATCACTAGAAGAGTACTCCTTATCACCCATAGGCTAATGGGACAGTGGAGGCATTTAACAAAGTGCTTGAAAACGCCCCGACCAAGGTTTGTAATGCTCAGCAAAGTGATTGGGACCTACGCATACTTGCAATATTATGGGCTTATTGGATGATGTGTAAAAAGTTAACGGGACAGACACCCTTTAGGTTGGTATACGGTGTTGAAGCGGTGATGCTCATGGAGTACATTGTGCCTAGTCTACGCATAGCAGCGCTCATAGGTATGACACATTGCGAAACCCTGGAAGGGAGGCTCGTGCAGTTGGATGAGCTTGAAGAAGAGAGATTTTTGGCTGGATTTCACTAGCAGGTCCAAAAGCAGCGCGAAAAAGCATGGCATGGCTGACATATTAGGCTACGCGCCTTTAAGGTGAATGACTTGGTGCTGTTGTATGACAATAAGTTTGATAAATTTCTGGGGAAACTCAGAATGCATTGGTTGGGGCCCTATGTTATTAAGGAGATTACAAATGGTGGTGCGGTCCAGTTGGTTAAGTTGAATGGAGATCCCTTCCCAGGAAAGGTGAATGGTAGTCAATTGAAGCCACACAAAGGTGAGCCAACCATATGACTAATGGAAAGCAGCACAGTCTTAGCACTCCAAGCAGTTGAAAGGAGGCGCGGGACTATAAACTACAATGCCCCAATTGGGAGTTGCATGATTCCAGGACTGCGCGAAGCAGGGAAGTGTCATAGGGTTCGCGACAGCGCAAAGGCAGCTGCGCTACTTGTGGAAATATCGCGCAGGTCCACCGGAAAGTGACTGTTAAAGTCACTATTCACGATTTGATGGTTGGATTGAGGCCAAGTGGACCAAGCGACAGGAATTTAAGGTGAAATTTATGGGTTAGATTCTTGAAAATTTGTCACCAATCTAGCATTAATGGGCCGAATGTGGGGGGAATGGTTGGGTTTGAATTCAAAAGGATCTATAAATTATAAGTGGCTGTCCAACGAAAAACACTTGGCATTTTGAAAATTCAATTGTTGCGCTATCAGGTGTGTATGGACCTTGCAAATTTTGAAGCTTTGAGAGAAAGTTCAGTGTTTGAGAGATTTTTGAAGGAGACACAGGACCTCCTACCTAGAATGGTGTCGACACTCGAGGAAGCCACACAGGAAATTGCGGTACTAGAAGCCCTAGAGAGTGCCAGAGCAGTAGTTGAAGTCCCTAAATCACCCAGGACACTGAGACCAAAGAAGGATAAATAGACTATGATCCCGGTGCGTGTCTCACCAAGAAACCCACAGAGGACCAAGCTCACTTTGCAGGAAAAGGGGAACGTCATTAATTTGGAGGCCGAAGAGGAAGAATCTGAAGAAATCCTAGTGGATGAGGAGGACGTGGAAATGGAAGTTGAAACCCAGGGTGCGGACCCTATTACCAGGTTACTAGAATATGTTCCAGTGCACAAGGGCAAAGCCAAGGTGCCCAAGGACATAGACGAGAGCAATATCTCCCTACAAAATCCGTTTCTCCCAAACGACATTGTTTTTTAGGGGCCGTGCTTAGGGCGGGTTCCTATACTAAAATTCAAAGATTTGGACCTCGCAAATCACGATAAATTCCCGCATTTAGTAACTGATAAATTAATGTACCAAAGGATTGATACAACTGCTGGAATGATTGAATTAGAACCGTGGAGATGGATCAAGGGTGTAGAGAAAGCCAGACTGCTCAACCTTCTCTAGGTACCATATTAGCATCGTGCCCCAGTAACCGTCTTTGTAATCAGGTAGCTGCTCTACTTGGTGATTGATGGGTGTTTGTGGCTGTAGGATTCCATTCCCATCACAGACCACTTGATTCATCGCATCACATGGCTACCCTACTCAGGGGAGAATCCAGCCAATATATCAGAAGGAAAAGATGGTGAGTTGGCTCTCGCGGAGGCTATGAAGGCGAAATTCAAGTTGGAGAAGAAGAAGTGGGGATATTCCATGTCCATCATTAGCAACCCTATAGTAAAGGTAGAGACACAAATATTAGAAGGGAAGGTGATGCGGAAGTGCCGTGCGGATGAGGTGCCCACGCCTGTGATTGCACTAGCAGCCCAATGCGCTGAGGGAGTCCAATTCAATTGGGAAAATTATTTGTGTGATGAGTTCCTTGCGAACTATCACGAGGCACAATAGTAGGGAAAGAAGTTCCACTATGCATGGATTTTGCTCTCGGTTGTGCTGGTGGCATGGGAGCTTCCAGAGGATAGCCAATTCCCTTCAGTCATGAAGGACCTTCCAGAGGCAGTGAAGTACACTTTAGTGTGGGTGACCAAGGACGTGCAACACATAAAAGAAAGTAAGATCTTTTGGATCTCGATGGAGATGAGTATCTGGATGGGGATCAATTGCAAGCCACAGTTGTCGCCCATAGTCTACAACAGTTTGCAGAGCTTTGCAGAGTTCAAAGTGGATTTCCACCATGTCTTTATCAGGGCCTGGAAGGACCCTACGAAGACATGGTATAACTTACCATATCTAGCGACTGATGATGTTATTTTTGCAGTCCTTGAGTCTTGGCCGTTGGAGTGGCACGCTGCAATAGGCTCCGTGGTGGAAACAGACAAGTTTTCCGCGTAGCGTAAGAAGGAAGAAACGAAACTCCAAATGACACAGCTGGCTGAGAAGCCCAGAAAAGAGGAAGTAGAGGCTAAGGCCCAGGTAGCGCGTGGCACCACGAAATTGGAAGAACAACAGAAAACAGGAGGAGAAGAGCGCGAAGGATAAAAGTCACCTTCGCCTGGGACTGAAGTAGAAATAGCAGAGCCAACAAAACAAGGTGGCATGGACCCGAAGATGACATCCACCCAACTTAAGCGTCAGTGCCCGCAAGAAAAGATAGTGCTGCAAAAGAAAACCAAGGTTTCAAAGACATCCTTTGACCCAATCACCTCACTGAGGGGGATTTACACGACATTGGAGAAATGGTGAGGGATATCACTGCGAAGGCCTTCCAATAGTTCGAAGGGCAGAAACAACTGGTATTAAGGGCTCTTTAGACAGAGCTACAAGAGTTGTAGGCTAGCATAGTGTCCACCAGCCTTGCGATCAGCACTTCAGTTTCCATGAAGATGTTGTGCACAAAGGTGACCAACATGATAGTGCTACCAGATGGGGCACTTACTATAGAGAATAAGGTCGACAACCCCATGGTCAGCAGTATGAAAGGGGTGGGATTGAATATGGCTGCGCTCCCTCGAGAGACACTCCACCTCTTATAGGATGGAGTCACTGAGCAAGAAGCACATCACATCGAGTAGTTGGGCCTGTAGCGCGCACAAGAAAATCATGCAAGTAGTGGAGGAAGCCTGCCGAATGGTCCCGGAGAAATTCAAGTAGAAGAACCGGTTGAGGAGTGCGTTCGCAAATTGGCCACGGGGGTGCGTGACGCTTGAGCAGAGATGGCCAAGATTTAGCTAGAGCTGAATCTGTAGATAACAGAATTGCAGTTGAGGGATCAGCCTTCAACCCCATCGGAAGTCAGGGAATATTGTCCCACCACTGTTACAAATACAATAATGGCGGTCAACAATGGAGTAGCAGACTGCACGCAGTTTTTCAAACAGTGATTCGAGGTCTTGACCACCTTGCAGGAGGACTTGAATGTGGAGCGCTTGGAAACAAAGGCACGTGAGCTACAACAAAGGTACGAAGAGGTAAAAGGTACTGCACAGATGGCTTTCCTTTCATGGAGGCTCACATAGATGCAGGATGCAAAGGCGCTTAAGGAACAGGTGGATGCCATTAGACACAAAGAAGCGGTCTTAAAAGTGCACCTACAACCATGGATAAACGAGGCATATACGATCACATCCTCCATTGAAGGAAAGCTTGCGACACTATAGGCAACGTAATAGCAGATTTAGGGTGGCAGTTCAATGACAACCACCGAGCAGAGAGTGGAAGAAGTCTAGCAGGTGGCTGCTCAGTGCGCTTCCAAAGTTGCAGCCATCCAAACGGAGTTGAGAGGTCTTTGCTCAAAGATCTCCGTGCCTACAGAGTGACTCGAGGGTGAGTCACGATGTTTGTGTTGGGGGCCTATTGGGCGTGGGATCCCCCAAGGATACTTTTGGTGCTAGAAGCCCATATTTTGAGAAAATTTTGTAATCCAAGTGTAAAGACTCCGCATTTTGTGGTCGTGGAGCATGTAGATGTTAAATAGTCATAGGGTTGTTTGCCCTTATTTTGAAATGTAATGTATGCTGTAAAAGATCCACCCTTGCTCCGCTAACCATGGGAATTGTATAAATAGAGCGAAGCTCTAAGTATTTTAGAAAAGGAGAGACATCAAACATGTAAGAAAGTCATAGCTTAGGGAAAGAAGTCTAAGTCTTGGGTTGTAGCGTAGGTAGAGGCTCTGCAGCTGAGTGTGCAGAGGCCTAGAGTAGAAGTCTACAACTAAGTGTGTGGACCCCTCCAGCTGAGTGCATAGAGTGGGTTGAGTATGTAATTATCCAGAATTATCAATAAAGAGAAGTATTATACAATTCCTGTGTCTTTACTTCCTGTTTGTGCATCTTGTTATATTGGGTATGAAATCCACTTATAATGCTTATATGATGCGTGAATATATGTAAATGTGTTGGTTAAGTAAATGCAAGTAAGAACATCTATGTACTTGAAGCTAACTAAGAAATTTTAATAAGCTAAGTGAAACACTTAGGATAATTAAGGAATTTGTGCGACTCGCTGCCATAACAGCGTGAAAGTACCTAAGCCCTATTTTAGGGTTGCGTGAAGGTTGATCGTATACTTTCGCGAAGGTATTAAAGACCGGACAAAGGGGTTGTCCTACAAGCCCTAGAGCGAGATCACTTGTGCGAAGGCAAGGATAGAAGAGATAAATGATATCACAACCATCTCAAGGGTGCGAAAACTTGGTTTCATCATCCCCCATATTGCTTTGGGTGAGACTTCAGCGCGCGCACCATGGGCTGATTCCCAAAGGGCTAGTAGTGTAGGGATTTGTTTGGTTAATTAACTTTGAACTTGGGTCAGCCCCCCTCAAGCCAACAAAGCATCAACACTTTTCCTTTTGAGAGTATTTTTTGCACAATTTTTGCATAAAAAATTGGTTTTCACTGCCATTTTTAAAACATGTTGAAAAATTACCCTAAAAAAAGGGTTATTCTAGCATCAACACTTTTCTTTTTTAGCACCATTTTTCATGTTTTTTGGGGTTTCTTGGCTAGAGTTCCCATTTTGAGTTTATAGTTCCCATTTCAAAGTTTACATTATTATTTCCATAGGGATCGTTTAGTATGATTTTGGGTATGTATTGGCTATACCTTCACAGGACCAAAGTGGATTGCTTCGACAAGGAAATTGAGTGTGTGGATGATAGTGGGGAAAAGAGGACTTTGCAGGGAAAGAAGAAGCCTAAATTAGTGAGGATGGTTACAATTATGCAGGCTAAGCGTAGTTGCAAAAAAGGTTCTGTGATGTTTGCAGTACACGTTTCCAGTGACAAGGGTAAGGAGGCTAAGGATGCAGATATGTTAAGCAGGTATCCAGTTTTGCAGTAGTTTCAGGATGTATTTTTTGAGAACATTAAAGAGTTCCCACATCACAAGGAGGTAGAATTTTCTATTGAGTTGGTGCCAGGGGCAACAACGACATCAAAAGAACCTTACAAGATGAGCACACCTGAGTTGGTTGAGTTAAAGTTGCAGCTGAAGGAAATGTTGGAAAAGGGGTACATTAGGCCAAGTGTACCATCTTCGGGCGCACCAGTGTTGTTCATGAAGAAGAAAGATGGTACTCTTAGATTGTGCATTTACTATAGGGAATTGAACAAAGTAAGCATCAAGAATAGTTACCCTTTGGTGAGGATTGATGATTTGTTTGATTAATTGAAGGGAGAAGCAATGTTTCCTAAGATCGACTTGAGATCGAGATACCATCAGGTATGCATCAAGGAAGAGGATATCTTCAAGACTGCATTTAGGACCAAGGTTGTCCACCCTTATTTTGAAATGTAATGTCTGCTGTAAAAAATCCACCCATGGTCCACTAACCATGGGAATTGTATAAATAGAGCGAAGCTCTAAGTAGTTTAAAAAAGGGAAGACATCAAAAATGTAAGAAAGTCATAGCTTAGGGCAAGAAGTCTAAGTCTTGGGTTGTAGCATAGGTAGAGGCTCTGCAGCTGAGTGCGCAGAGGCCTAGAGTAGAAGTCCACAGCTGAGTGTGTGGAACCCTCCAGCTGAGTGCACAAGGCAGGTTGAGTATCTAATTATCCAGAATTATTAATAAAGAGAAGTATTCTACAATTCCTGTGTCTTTACTTCATGTTTATGCATCTTGTTATATTGGGTATGTAATCCACTTATAATGCTTATATGATGCGCGGATATATGCAAATGTGTTGGTTAAATAAATGCAAGTAAGAACATCTGTGTACGCGAAGCTAGCTAAGATAGGTTAATAAGCTAAGTGAAACACTTAGGATAATTAAGGAATCTGCATGACTCACTGCATAGCAGTGCGAAAGTACCTAAGTCCCAATTTAGGGCTACACGAAGGTTGATCGTATACTTTCGCGAAGGTATTAAAGGCCGAACAAAGGGTTTGTCCTACAAGCCCTAGAGTGAGATCACCTGTGCGAAGGCAGGGATAGAAAGATAAATGATATCATAACCATCTCAAGGTTGTAGAAACTTGGTTCCAACATCCCCCCATACTGCTTTGGGTGAGACTTCAGCCCACGCTCTGTGGGTTGATGCTGAAAGGGCCAGTAGTGTAGGGATTTGTTTGGTTAATTAACGTTGAACTTGGGTCAGGCCCCCTCAAGCCAACAAAGCATCAACACTTTTTGTTTTGAGGGTGTTTTTTGCACAATTTTTGCAAAAAAAATTAGTTTTCACCGCCATTTTTAAAACATGTTGAAAATTTACCCTAAAAAAAAGGGTTATTCCAGCATCAACACTTTTTGTTTTTAGCACTATTTTTCATTTTGTTTTGGGGTTTTTTGGCTAGAGTTCCCATTTTGAGTTTATAGTTCCCATTTCAAAGTTTACATTGTTATTTCCATTGGGATCGTATAGTATGATTTTGGGTATGTATTGGCTATACCTTCACATGACCAAAGTGGATTACTTCGACAAGGAAATTGTGTGTGGATGATAGTGGGGAAAATAGGACTTTGCAGGGAAAGAAGAAGCCTACATTACTAAGGATGGTTACAACTATGCAAGCTAAGAATAGTTTCAGAAAAGGTTGTGTGATGTTTGCAGTACACATTTCCTGTGAGAAGGGTAAGGAGGTTGAGGATGCAGATATGTTAAGCAGGTACCCAATTTTGCAGCAGTTTCAAGATGTAGTATTTTAGAACACTACAGAGTGTCCACATCACAGGGAGGTAGAATTTTCTATTGAGTTGGTGCCAGGGGCAGCTCCAACATCAAAAGCACCTTACAGGATGAGCACACTTGAGTTGGCTGAGTTAAAGTTGCAGCTGAAGGAAATGTTGGAAAAGGGGTACATTAGGCCAAGTGTATCATCTTGGGGCGCATCAGTGTTGTTCATGAAGAAGAAAGATGGTACTCTTAGATTGTGCATTGACTACAAACAATCAAACAAAGTAACCATCAAGAATAGTTACCCTTTGGTGAGGATTGATGATTTGTTTTATCAGTTGAAGGGAGAAGCAATGTTTTCTAAGATCAACTTGAGATCAGGATACCATTAGGTATGCATCAAGGAAGAGGATATCTTCAAGACTGCATTCAGGACTAGGTATGGGCATTATGAGTTTGTCGTTGTTCCTTTCGGTTTGACTAATGATCCAGCTACATTCATGTGTTTGATGAATAGCGTGTTATGTCCTTATCTAGAAAAGTTTTTTTATTGTATTCATTGATGACATACTGGTATATTCTAAGAATGAGGAAACATGTCGAGAATTTAGCAGTAGTGTTGAGATTGCTAAGGGAGCATCAGTTGTATGATAAACTTAGCAAGTACAATTTATTTCAGATTTAGGTACATTACTTAGGGCATGTTGTCTCCAAGGATGGCATATCAGTGGATCCAAAAAAGATAAGGGCTATCATGGAGTGGGCAACTCCTAAGAATGTGGACGGGGTGAGATCATTTATGGGATTGGAAGGTTACTATAGGAGGTTCTTCAGGAACTTCTCAAGCATTGCATATCCTATCACATCATTGTAGAGGAAAGGTAAGAAGTTTGAATGAATAGAAGAATGTGAGGCCAATTTTGAGTAGCTTAAGCAATTGTTGACACATGCACTAGTGCTAAATATTGCGGATCCAGACAATGAGTTTGTAGTGTGTACATATGCTTGCAAGAGAGAACTTGTTGGAGTTATCATGAAATAAGGATAGGTAGTGTGTTATGAGTCATGAAAAATAAATGAGCATGAGTAGAATTATTTGATGCATGATCTTGAGCTAGCAACGATTATACATGCATTGAAAATGTGGAGATACTAACTTCTGGGAAGGAGGTTTACATTGATGAGCAATCACAGTGGGTTAAGGTATTTGTTTGACTAGCTGAATATAAATGTTAGGAAAGCTAGATGGTTGGCTACCCTTAGTGAGTTCAACTTCAAGATCAGATACATCAAAGGGAAGGAGAACTAGGTTGCAGATGCTCTTAGCAGGAAGGTACAAGTAAATCATATAGCAGTTATGAGCTCTTATGGGACATAGTTACAGGATAGGATCTTGCAGGCAAGACAACTAGATGATAAATACATGGAGATTTTGCACAGATTACAATATAGCATAGGTACAGGAACAGGTGCAGGTGTAGGTACAGGTGATCAGGATGCAAACTATCGTCTCACGGTAGATGGTATGGTGAAGTTTAGAGATAGGATCTATGTGCCGAATTGTAGTGAGCTCAAGAAGCTTATATTGAGGGAGTTTCACGCCAAGCCATATTCGGGTCATCTAGGATATCAGAAGACATTAACAATGTTAAAGAAGTTCTAATATTTTCTGAATTTGAAGAAGTGGCAGAGTTCATGGCTAGATGTTTAGATTGTCAACAGGTCAAGGTAGAATGTAAGCATATAGGTTGTTTACTACAACCAATAGCGATTCTAGAATGGAAATGGGAGGTCATTTCCATGGATTTCATCACAGGTCTTCCAAAGACAATGAGGAAGCATGATTCTACTATGGTCATGGTCGATAGGTTGAGCAAGGTAGTTCACTTCATTCTAGTGAAGACTACATATACAACCAATGAGGTAGCATAGGTGTTCATCAGAGAGATAGTGAGACTGCATGGTGTTCTAAAGAAAATTGTGTCAGACAAGGATGCAAATTTCACTTCCAAGTCTTGGAATGAGCTATTTGCAGGCTTGGGTACAAAGTTAGCCTTCACTACAGCTTATCATCTGCAAACAGATGGACAGATAGAGAGGGTCAATAGGCTCTTGGAGGATATGTTGAGGATGTATGTGATGCAATAGCAGAGGAAAGGGGAGGAGTATATTCCATTGGTTCATGAGTTCGCATACAACAATGGTTATCAGGATTCATTGAGGATGAGTCCTTTCAAGGCATTTTATGGGCAGAGTTGAAACACTCCCATTAGCTAGAGTGATCCAATGAACAAGGTACTTATTGGACCAAATGTGTTTGTAGATATGGAGCAGGAAATGCAGGTTATAAAGAAGAATCTAAAGGCAACACAAGATAGATAGAAGTGTTATGCAGATCAACATAGGGTGTTCAAGGAGTTTTAGGTTGGAGAGCATGTGTATTTGTGCATCAAGCCCAAGAAAATCTCTTTGAGTATTGGTTCATGTACCAAGTTGGCACCAAAATAACGAGATCCTTGAGAGGATTGGACCAATGGCATATCGACTTGCACTGCCTCCAACAATGAAATTCCATGATGTTTTCCATATTTTATTGCTTAAGAAGTATATACATGATGTTGATCATGTTATTGATTGGTTTATATTGTAGGTGGAGCAAGAAGGAGAGTTCCAGTTGGACCCTCAGTGCATATTGCAATGGAAGAATCTCATGTTTAAGAACTGAGGAATAGAGCAAGTTAAAGTGCAGTGGAAGAACTTTGGGCCTGAAGAAGCTACGTGGGAGATGGCGGACCAGATGCGGGCCCTATATCCTTCATTTTTTGCCAATTGAGGCAAAGCAGTTTTGGTTTGATGTTGGTATATGTTTGGCATATGTTTTGCTGATGCTTTGGTATATGTATGTATATGTATATGGAAGTAAATACCGCAATGAGATAAGTTATAAAGCTCCAATAAGCGGTATGGGTGTCATGTTATTATGGTTTCTATATTGTTGTGTTGTCATGATGTTTTTCTTTTGAGCAAGTATTTCATTGTAAATACCGCAACGAGCTAAGTTATAAAGCTCCATGGGAAGTATGTTTTCTTCTCAGTGGTTTCGCTGAGGACTTGGAGTGGTTTACACTGAGGATGGTGTTACCCAAGGGGGAGGGTTCTGTAACAACACTGGTAAAAATTCCATGTAATAAAAGTTAATAAAGGAAAAATAATAACCACATTTATGGTACACTTATTCCAAGTTGAATGTTGGGAAAATATATCCTACTCGGTATCACTATATTTGTTTTTTTGGTTGAGGAAAATTGGTAAAGGCATTAAAAGGCAAAAATAATTTTTTGACACATTTATTTATGAAAATAAAGGAAACTAGGAGAAAATTAAGGTGAAAGGTCACAAGTTACATGTGAGGAGGAAATTGAAGGAAAATAATGGAAAATGAAGAAATTAGGGGCCTCATTGATAAAAAGGCTTATGAGGATTAGTTGGTAACCTTTTGTCAGTTCAAGTTTGGATCTATCTCATTATTCCCTCTGTTACACAAAAATATTGTCACCTTGATTATTTGCAGTCGGTATGGGTCTATCACCACCTATGCCAGCTTCCTAAGCAGGTCTCAAACCTCAGCTCTTCAAAACAAGCTTTAGAAATGAGAGAAAGACATAAAAAACGCAATGTAACTCTGGTTCCGCACTTTCTCTCACTTTTTCCTGCGGGCCCACACCTTTTGTTCAGGATACATGCGTACTTATATGCTCTGTATGTAAAGGGGAGGGTGCATACCCCTGTGAAAGTCAAAAGGCGCAATTTTTATCTTAAAAAACTCACTTTGGGTTAATTCTAGATGTTTCTAGAAGGAATTTTGAC
>APFE030688075.1:87138-124874 GCA_000404065.3 Pinus taeda
TGACCATCCCTGAGTTAGTCCTTGCAACTAAATTTCTTCAGCTTGATCTATGATTTCGTGTTGTGGGCTTGCCTACGACGGATCACTTTCTATCGACTTCAACTCATTATCTAGAAAGATGATCTAGGAATCGTCAATACCTTGAGATCTGCATGCCTCAATGGCAGGTTTCTCGCCTTTGACGACAGTTTACATCATTGACTTTCGATCAAGGGATCCCATGACATGTTCGACATCAACACATCTAATCACATCTCATGGATTATACTGAGTACTTTGAGAGCCATTTTCATTACTGGTGGTTTCTCTCACGCTTGTTAACAGTTTACATCATTGACTGGTAATCAAGCGGTTTCTACCATGTTCGACTTCGACACATTCAATTGCATGGATAGAATCCTATTGTTTCGGGACGTAGAAATGAAGACCTTGGATCTATTTTCCACCATCCAGACTGCGAGGAATTTTGTATTCATTATACTATGGACTATTCATAAATAGATGGTTGCGTCCATACTATTTCCACATGTGTCTGTACTTATGATGTGTTACGAGACCATTCCTATATCAGAGCAATAGTTAGTTCTCTAGTCAGTTTTCAGTCTCTTAGTTAGTTTTTATCTGAGTATGGGAATGCCTACCTCAGCGATGATATGATCTCATATATATATATTTTGCATTGAATGTTTTTACAGGTTCTAACTGGGCTCTCCGCAAGATGATCCTCGAAATGATAAAGTACTTCACTCTTCCTAAATGATAAATGAAAATCCTCATCTACTACAGACTTCGCACTTTAGGGGGAAATCTGTGACACAAAAATATTGCCACCTGGATTATTTGCAGTTGGTATGGGTCTATCACCACCTATACCAGCCTCCTAAGCAAGTGTCAGACCTCAGCTCTTCAAAACAAGCTTTGGAAATGAGAGAAAGACATCAGAAAAGCAATGTAACTCTGGTTCCACACTTTCTCTCACTTTTGCCTGTGGGCCAACACCTTTTGTTCAGAATACCTACGTACTTATATTCTCTATATGTAAAGGGGAGGGTGCGTACCCCTGTGAAATTCAAAAGGCACAATTTTTATCTTAAAAAACTCACTTTGGGTTAATTCTAGAGATTTCTAGAAGGAATTTTGACGTGGATAGTTCGCTCCAAAGTGGTTCATGCATCCCAAAAGAGAAGGAGCTAATCCCTTGTTAGGAGGAGCTATCCCTTTGAAGGAGGATTCTATCCCTTTGAAGGAGGACCTAGTAACTGCCCTCCACTGCACTATAAGTTGAGGCATTGGGTTAGTGGCTAGGGAGGTTAGAAGCTGAACTTTTGAGGGTAAATGCTAGTGAAATCAAGACTTCCTATTTGAGCTTAAGAGGAGAGATCACATACCTTTTTGGCTTCATTGGGGAGTGAGTGAAGCTTGTCAAAGTAGAGGAGACTTCTTGTTGTACCCTGGGAGGAGCTTGTACAACGTCAAGGCAAAGGTTGTAAAGTTCTTCTCCTTTTGAATTAATACAATCAAGCTCATTTTTCTCAACAAGTATCTCATGTTATTTGTTTCATGGACTCCTTGACTTTCATGTTAAATATGTTTTATAATACGGGATATTCAGGTGCTATTTAATCGTTTGCCTTGTTTGTGTTTGCAGGTTTGCGACAAAGAAACTTACTTGGATCAAAGGAGCGAAAGCATCTCCAAACTTGCGTTGGACATGAGGTAGGCCTTAAACACATTTGTTTGCCATTATTTATAAAGCACATTTAGAGAAAGATAGTGTCTGGTTGGTTTGTTTGTCATTAGGTCTTCATTAGATTCTAGGAAGGTCTATCTTGTCCGCAAGATCGACTCATTCGGCGTGACACCCTCTCTCTCATTCTTTGTCACTTTGATTTTTTTTGGAGCACTCTAGCTTTGGAGAAAGGAAGGAAAAGAAAACAATGGGAAAGGAAGGAAAACAAGGATCCAGGAAGGAAAAGTAGGATCAAGTAGCTTTGGCATGAAAACTTTGCAAGTAACCTTTTGCATGTGTGATTTCCTCGCTAGTTTGGACATGCATGGATGTGCATGTTGGTGTATCGTTCTCTTACTATCGATGGCATGGTTTTTCCAGGTTATGATAGTGGTTTTCAGCATAGCCTTTCCTTTTTCTAGATGCCATGGTATGTTGGGATGTTTATCTTGATTTTGAAATTTGGTTTGCCAAATGGATTTTGCAATTTGGGGTCGAGGTGGTCTCAAGTTTCATTCCCAAAGGCCTAGGAATCCCTTGACTGGTTTTGGAGGGATAAATGGTAAATCATGAGGGAGAAGTATCAATTTAGGGCCTAGTGATCCAGGTTTGGATTGTGGTAAAGCCTGAGATACTAGTATCGGTTTAGGGCCTAGTGATCAAGGATTGGATTGCGGTAAAGCCTGAGAGACAAGGAGACATAAAATTCCTCAAGGATAGTGTTGGATTCCAGATGGAATTCCAAGTTCGGTTCGGTTGTGATCAGAGCACTAGGTTTGGTGTGATCACGGTCTGGTGAGGGTGGGGGTGGTTTAACCTCTAGATTCCCTTGGTTGTTTTTGGATTGGTTGTTCTATGAGATCCCACATTCATGCTTGGAATATGGCACGGGGGTGAGTTGCTGAAAGAGAGATTTGGTTCAGCCATGTCTATGTTCAGGTGGTACGTGGAAGTCCTGAACCTAGTTGGATTTGCCTATAATTAATAAAAGATAAGTTCTTTTACTTTTTCATTTTTTTATATGTGGATTTAATCATTGTCATATCTTTGATACTTATATGGTTGTATGTTGGTTATAAGCATGGTTTTATGATTGGTTCATGTCATGGTTATTTCATGTATTCAATTGTAATTGTTAGATCGATGGATGCAAGACCTAATTGACATTATAACAGTTCAATGGAGAAGGAGGTGCTATTTTTGGTTATGTTTCATAAGTTCTTTCAATCATTTATGCTTTGTCTTGTATCCTAGACCTATAGATTGTATTGATGCCAAGTGTTTGAAAAAATGTCAGTCCTAGTTTGGGATGCTTAGGACTAGTCGTGAGGCCAATTTTTTATTTGTTTATATTGTCATCGTGTCTTTGATGGATTCTGAAGGTTATAACAAGTTCTGGGTAGAGGCCAAGATTCAGGACTAGAAAAGTGGCTCAAAACTGGGGGATGCTGACACAACTCTGCTGAAAAGAGTCCAAGGATGCTGGCACATAGGTCTGTGAGAGCAACTTTGGCTTCTAGGCATTGTCTTGCCTATAATATGAGAGGGACCAGGGCTTAAAAGGCTTAAAACATCAGCGGGACTCAGGGACAGGATGTCTGAGTGGCTTACATGTCTTCTGAGGGTGTTGTTTCTAATGTGGATGGGTTTGTTCGATATATTCCATCAATTCCATTTCCTGAAGGTCACCAAGGAAGTTAAAGCCTTTATAGTGACCTCTCTAGTTGCATTTTTACCCTGGTTGGTCAGTTTCTTGGGTGGACCTGGGAGGAGGGGGAGTCACATAACCTTTGAATATTGTGCTTATCTTCATTCCCTTTTTTTTTTAATGTTTCCAGTAGGCTTTCAAAATTCAACAATGGTTGCCATTGAATTCGACCAAGATGTTATCCCTCCAATGGCACATCCTTCTAATAATTTGAATTCCAATATCTGATACATCTTGATGACAATTCTTTTTGCATATCGTTATCTATTAAGATATGGTGGAAGCATGACAAAGTCACTAGTTAGTTTGAAAAGGGGACTATATCAATTAAGAAGTTAAATAATATGCAAATTTTTAGGATTCTTCATGTAACACACCAAGAAAAACAAGGACATGTAGGGAAACAAAATTGATTGAATGCTATTTTATTTTTCTAAGGAGTTGTATAAGCCAAATTTATTTGAATGTTTGAATGTATAAGCTAGATAAATTCCTACCTGTCTAATATGAATTTATTATTGTTTTATTTTATAGATCTTCTAAGCATGGAGATTGGTGGAAAAGTGGATGTTATGCATCGAAGTGTCTTGTTGTCCAAATCTAGGTCAAGACACCATGAAATATGTGCTGCATAGAAATATAGAAGTGCGTAAGAGGACAATGAATAATGAAGCCTACTATATTGCCCTTGTCGAGGGCTTAAAATAGGTGAAAAATAATGTTGTCAATGATATTGTAGTTTTCACGAACTCATAGCTCATATGCAATCAGATCAAAGGCATCTATGAAGTTCGAAAGAGAATTTAAAACGACTTTACAAGGAAGCAATAATGTGGAGCTCTCAATTTCAATATTTTAGCATATAATACCATACAAACATTCATAGGAAGTCCATTGATATACTAAAGGAAGTAATATCAAGCGTAGATGCAGGTATCAAATATGACACTGGATAACGACCTATTGCAAGAGAAGTCATTAATCAACATCAACATAAGTCCCCAATATGTGAATTTATTATTGTTATCATTTTCCTTGGGGCTATCACGACATGGTTCTTTCACTAAAGAAGAGCCCATTGATATATTAATTTTCTGAAACCTGCAATAATTGGGGTCTCTTGTATGGGTGACAAATTTGAGGACAAATGTAATATATTCCATGTATATGAGCAAATGTAATATTTGCATGTTTCGCGATATAATAGTTGAATTTTTTGAGGTTATAAATATTTTCTATTGTTTTATTTTACCATGCCCCATGAACGTTTTCAATCACCAATTTATTATTGTTTTTCAAAGGACAAATATTTTCTACTAGGAATTTCATTGTTAAATGTTGTCAAAATAACCAAGAAATTCATACAAAGTGATAATCATCCCTTACTATCATGGGTAACTGAAGTTACTGAAGAGATCAATAACTACTGATATATATTATGAACCGTGAATCTATATTACAAGCTCCTTATTGTGAAGAATTCGCTGCCAGTTATGAGAAGATATTCGATTGTTTGGGAATGGATCATAGGCACTTTGTACTTGCATCCAAAACTGAAATCTAAACTATGCTCTAGAGTAGATTAACTGGGCCTGACTAAAAATAATCCCTCTCTGACTAGAAATGAAATTCAAAGTATGTTTGCTTATGTTTACTTGTATCTCTGGAATTTCACTATTATTTGGAAGTACCTAAAAGGGGCATTTGATAACCCTCCCATACTTTAATCTAGAAAATTGTATAAGATCATAATCTAGTGTGAAGTTTGAACAATATACCTAATGTGATCTACCTACATGGATTATGCATTAAAATATTTCTTAACTTCTTATGTTATATTGAATATTGTATACATAATGGGTTGATTTCACTTTATTCTCTGAGCCATGCTCCATGATGATAGATACATGCACATGGTCCTTTGCAAGACATTGATGATGCTTCTCCCATACTAACACTAAGATGACAACATCTTCCTTATTCTTGGTTGTAAAGCCATTCAATACAACCTAATATTACTAGTTCAAAATCACACCTATTTCGTTACACTAATACATAATCCCCAAGCATTCACATAGTTTCTCCTACTACAAAATTTTGTTCGTTATACTCTATTTTACAATAGTAAATCAAATTCTTTTTCTCCACATTTCTTTCTTAAACCTCTCCTGGATAATAGTGCAGTACCATGTGGTAACCTGATATTGTTGCAGTTTGAAAACATCATTAGAGCCACGGGGCTTTAGAGTTTGAAAGCATCAATACACCCACAAATAAGAAGGAAAAAAAATGAAAAGATATATATATATATATATATATATAGACACACACACAATTAATTTAAAAACTAAACACATGGCTAATTGTAATATTATATATAATTTAAGACCAATCTTCAAGTTTTTTTGTCTTCTTAAATACTAATTAGCCTTAAAATCTTCCCTGGTTGGCCTTTTATCATAACAAAAGAAAATTTTATCTACAAACCAAACGTTTGCACTAAAGTATTGAAGATATTAATGGTGTGTGAATCCTGACCCATTCATGCTCTGTAGTGTACCTTTATTTCTGTGCATTGTTATTTGTCTTTCCATAGGGCATTGTAGAGCTTGAAGGATGGAATGTTATTGTTTCTTTCATTTTAAAGAAAATTATTGTTCTCATAATTCCATGTAGTGGATGATTTGAGTTTCATATTTATGTTTCAAATTCTTAGTGTGTGTGTATTTCAAATTATGTCCCTTTGCATTGGTAAATGTTGTTATAAACATAATAATAATATAATTAGTTTAATGGAAGGTCAAAGGGTATGTAACCATTCACCTGGTGACTAGTTAATGCATATAAGTTGTTAGGAGGCTTATTGTATACATCATTATTATCATTCTGCCAGTCAATATATTTTATATTTGTAGGAATTTTTTGTCAACAAGTATTAAACAAACATTGTTTATAAAAAAATTTGATATGAGAGCCAATCTTGGCCAATTTTATGGTTAAAATACTCCAAGTAGCTAGCCAATTTCATGATTAAATCCATGTTTGGTTGTAAAAATCTATTTGTACAACAACAAGGTGATCTGTACATCAACCTCTATTCTAACACAACCAGTCACAATTAGTTTGAGCAAATTCCATACAATTTGTTTGTTCTTCTTGTTTGGTAGTGTTTTTTCAAATTCAACCACTATGTCTATGCTACCAATTCTTTTCTATTTCCATATTGTTGCTACCAACTCCAATGTTAGAAATTCCATACATGTTTTCCTGAAATTCCTTAACCCATACCTTGTTCCATAATAGCCACCATTGGAATCAATACCTTCGCTTGGAACTTTGTACATTTGCACTATTTTATTATTATTTAAAGTGGAATCAAGGGTGGTTCTTGGAATAATTCTCGCTATTTTAGATTAACTTTTTGAATCTTTGTGTGCTGGTAGTAGAGTACTTTTGACACTATATCCACGAAAAGCTAGAATTGAATGTTTAGGACTGAACTGGATTATGTGTCAGATATTTAGTTCACAATGCATACATCAAATGAGGGACTCAAGGAAAATTGAACATGATTTTTTAAATGAAATCTACAAGGCCATGTGAGGAAGGTCGGGGAGATCAACAAAATATTTCTAACATTAGGTTGTTTTATTACTACTCTTGTGGAGTATCTTGCACATGTTCCTTACAATTATATTTGGGTTAGTTTTTTTGTGGAATGTAATTAATTTGAACTTTATTCTAATTAAGAATGAAACTAAAATATAATTTTGTATCTAACTTTAAAAAGTGTGCAAGGATAGTAAACATACAAGTATGCTACATTATTCATTGGGTGGAAGGTCAAAGAATTGTATAATAGGAATTGTTTCACCATCTATCTATTGTCTTGAAAAAACTCTCAACATTTTCAACTGTGCCCATAGGGATAAAAATATAAAAAATAAGCCAAAGGTCTCATCATTTTCCCTTTATGCTATATGCTATAGCCATATTTGTATTTCTAGTTGTATACTAGTACTGAAGAGATTTGATAACGTGCCTTCATTCTATTAGTGTTGCATTTCATAATAATTGAGATGAAATTAATGCTCTTACTTTTACTCTTATGAAAGAGGCATTGTATTTTTTGTAAAATGGTTTCAATTATCATGCCAATGAAAAAAGAAGGCTTCAAAATTAAATATTCATAAAAATAAAGCAGGTTTTGTTAGCCCTCTTTCAGCATTGGTACTCATAAAATTTTGACCAAGTCATTTGTAATCCCAAATGTGTGAAATTTATAGCCCTACAAGGCCATGCTAGATGAAGTGTAATAGTGTATCTTAGATCCCCAATGATTTACGGTCATGGAAAGTCTTCTTAGATTCATTTTCATGGTTACCAGTTTTGTGCCCGAAGTGGACACATGGGATATGGATGCGAAATTTCAGCCTTGTTCAAGGAGGATTCTTTATAGTGAGCCATGGGAATAGTAACATCAATAATGACATGCAGAAGGAAAAGAGTGATGAGTGATTGTTTTTTTCATTGTGTATGTGGCATCTCAGTTTTATAAGAAAATTGGTTGTTAAACATTATTGTGTATATGAATCATACTAGGCAAGTGCAATCCAATTGCAACAATTTAAAGCCTTTTGGGCACATATATATGATAAAACACTAACAATTTTCAACCTTTTGTCGTGTAAAATTGGCATTATAAGCAAGTGTTGGAAATTACCTAAGGAAGAAAGGGAAGACAAGTTCATAATAAAATCTTCAAGTATTGAATTATTGGTCTACTAAAACACTTTATTTATATAGAAAATATGAAGTACATGTACAGACTTGAAACTTATCACAATATGGAACAATTTCAAGCTCTCCTAACCCTAGTTAGCGAAACCAAGAAAACCCTAACAACCATCTCTTCTTGGCTAGGAATCACACCTAACCAAAACTGGTCACTCCACCAGATATCATGAACAACCTAACATCATCAACTGCAATGACATTCATGGCATGGATGTCGGTATGTGGGATATTAAAGAAGAATAATCTTCATTTTTTCTCACAACTTGTTTGAGACACCTACAAGATGGCTAACATTTATGTCTTTTCCACAACCATGCCAATTTATTTTTTGTCCTGGTTCAATATGCAAACATTCAGACACCACATTAACAACATCAATAACAACCAATGCACAATTTAAGAGAAAATTAAGAGCAAAGACAACAAAAAACCATGATTCTTCACCAATTTGTGTGTTGTCAATGACGCAATCATGTTCCGATGGAGGGGGATTCATTGAATAAGTTGCATCTGTAAGATAACAATGAAATTTCCATCAGAGAAAATAATATCATGTGAATTAATACATGCATTAGAATACATACTACATCAATTAAGAGTCTCGTCAAATGCAACTTAACTGATGTGATAAATAGAGAGATGGTGGGTTTATCTACGTGCTTCAAGTGAAGGCACAACGTTGAGATGTTGTACCCCTACAAACATTCAAACACTAAATTAACAACATTAACAACAACCGGTGCACAAATTTAAGAGAAAATACATGGCAACAAATGTGGATAATCACCAATTTGTGTGTTGTCAATGGCCCAATCATGTTCGAATGGAGGGGGGTCCATTGAAGAAGTTGCTATCTTTGTAAGATAACAATGCAATTTCCATTAGAGAAAATAATATCATGTGAATTAATACAGGCATCAGAATACATACTACATCAACTAGGAGTGCTATCAAATGCACCTTGACTAATGTGATAAATAGAGTGATGGTGGGTTTATCTACGTGCTTCAAGTAAAGACACTGTATTGAAATGTTTCACCCCTACAAACATTTAAACACTACATAAACAACATCAACAACAACCAATGCACAAAGTTAATAACAAATACATAAAAAAAAAAACCATGGAGAATCACCAATTTGGGTGTTGTCAATGACCTAATCATGTTTGGATGGAGGGGGATCCATTGAAGAAGTTGTTGTATCTGTAAGATACAATGCAATTTCCATCAAAGATAATAATATCATGTGAATCAATATAGGCATCAGAATACATACTACATCAATTAAGAGTCTCGTGAAGTGCACCTTAACTAATGTGATAAATAGAGAAATGGTGGGTTTGTCTACGTCCTTTAAGTGAAGGCACAATATTGAGACGTTGCGCCCAAGCAAACATTCAAACACTACATTAACAACATAAAAAACAACCAATGCACAAAGTTAAGAGCAAAGACATAGTAATAAACGTGGAGAATCACCAATTTAGGTGTTGTTAATGACTCCATCATGTTTGAATGGAGGGGGATCCATTGAAGAAGTTATTGTATCTGTAAGATAACAATGCAATTTCCATCAGATAAAATAATATCATTTAGATTAATATAGGCATTAGAACACAAACAACATTAATTAAGAGTCCTGTCAAGTGCACCTGAACTGATGTGATAAATAGATCAATGGTGGGTTTGTCTGCGTGCTTCAAGCGAAGGCGTAGTATTGGGATATTTAACCCTTGCAAACATTCAAAAACTACATTAACAACATCAAAAACAACTAATGCAGGAAATTAAGAGAAAAGAAATAGGAAAAAACTTGGCAATAATGACATTTTAATATAAATATATTGATATCATCTCCCTATATAACTTACTTGGGACAGTAGAGGATGCATTGTTGGAGCGAGGAAGACCTCACTTGTTGAGTGTTGAAACTGAAATGGTTCATCTTTGGATGCAGGGACATTCAAATCAATATCCAAGCTGACATTTTTTTCTTCTTCTTTAATTTTTCTTTTTAGGGCTAAGGAAACTCTTCTTCCTCTTCAAAGATGACTCATAAGAACCCAACCCAATGGTGAATTCATAATCCATAATATGAAGATCATTAGCATCAACCAAGTTTTTTTTAACGAAATCAATCAATTGTTTTGTCTTTCTCAAAGTAGAAGGACTATTTTGAAACAGGTCTAGATAACAAAACAACTCCTCTTTAAACAAATTAAGTTCTTTAACATTGTCATTGACCATAATAGTTGTGCTAGTATCTGGATCAAGGTTTGGTGCCTCTGTACTTATCTCAGGAGGGGAATTCAATGTATTGGGTGTGGTATCAAGATCCAATAAGGGTCTGAATCCATTAAGGATGAATACAACTAATTTACCTTTATGGCATGCTTGCAAATTTTTCCACGAATAGACCATGGGCAATCACAAGTGATAAAAATTCTGTGATTCCATATGATAAGATATTGCTTATCGTGATTACTTTGACTCCTCACCCAAAAAGCATGAGATATACTCTCATGAGGCTTGCAATCACTGTCTGGAATTATTCTAGCCTTTTCCATTGATGATTCAAGCTGCATCTCTTTCTTTTGGTTGTTCAAATATCCTTCTTTTCTTAGAGTTTCCTTGAATCGATAAAATGGCTCAAATTTTTTTAGGAGAGTATAAAATAACCAATCCATCCTACGAGAACATTTCTTTCATCTATGACATATAAAGGTTATCTTGAGATAACTGTGGTATTGCTCCACAACATTATTTGCCTCCTAGTTTGCACGAGGAAAACCTCAACAACTTTTAACCCTCATCCCAAAATGTAAAAACTCAATTAGTAAATATATCTTGTCTTTGTGAAACAAGAAACGCATGAACAAAAGAAATAGTATGCAAACTTATGAATCTTATCACTGGAAACCCAATTCTTGTGGAAATAGTCCAAGAACTTTTCCTCAGTTGCAAATTTGGTGAAAAATACAGTTATTTCATTATCCACTTCATCACTAGATATTAAATAAAATGAAGGTAATTTTAAGTCATTAATCATATTGAATATTTATAACCAAAATAACTTTATTAAAGAAATCATTGGAAAAATACTCCCCCCATATTTATTTGTACTAAACTTTGAGTCCATGGCTATCAAGCTATTGTGGGATAAATTGGCCATAGTTTCCAGCATCCATTTTGTTTGTATTCCATCTATAAAAGGGAAATATCCACCATTAGGCTTCTGGTAGAAGAACAAATCATTATGGTGTTTTTCATACCAGAGATTCAAACTCATTTCAACTTTGCTATGCAGTTGGTAATTTTATTTTTTCATACGATTGTAGACGTTTACAATATATTTTATGCGTAAGAAAAAATCCCTATCTTGAGTTGTAGCATCTATGTAAATATATTTCTTAATATGCATTTTACAAATAGAGTCAATTGGAACTTGAATAAAAAAACAAATTTCTAAATGAGAAATAAAGTCCCTTGAAAGTCTTGGCTTCTTCTGTGGACCATCATCACCTAAAGTATTGTGTTTTCCATGACAATGTTATCCTTGCCCATCTTCATGATCATACATGTTTTATGTTATTATTTCTATCTTGGGATCCTGAACCATAACCTTTACAATAAAATGGCATTGGAAACCCCTCTTTTTGGCAATTGAACACCTTGGTTTGCTTTTTCATTCCTCTAGCCCATATGTGCAAGAATAACTACAAAATAAATTTTGAAATGTCAGTACATGTGATAAATGATAAAGGACTATTAATATCAACTTGTAAACAAGGCTTTTATAAAATACTTACAATTCCCATCGAAAGGAAGCACTAGCCCTTGATCTTGGGGGTTTGATTTTTTGACGCAGGAAGGTACATGGAGCATTTGGATTCGATTCCTCTCCTTTAATAGAATCAGTAATTATTTGTGTAGGAATTTTTGCAACCCAATCAATATTCATGTTTTTCTTGTATACTTCAGATAAAACTAAATCTTTACTATAAATATGATTTTCTCTTTAGGGTCTTGCACCTCAAGGCCCATGATAGTTTTCAATTTCTTTTCCATGTTGTCTCATTGTCTGCAAAAAATGTGGAAACATATTAGGAAGCTAAATTGATGCAAATTTATAGCATAGGTCAAAACACACTTCAAATAATTTCAAATTACTTAAGTTTATTTTGACACAAAAGTGAGCTCCATCCATAAATTATGATATTCCATGATGTTAAGATGTCATATAAATGCCAAATGCCTCGATACAAGCAAAGGCATTCTCACACTAAGGCTCCAATACTATTAAATTAATGAAAATGTCAATATAAAGCCAAACAAGCCCCAAAGTGCTAGGACAAACCACATCAAGTGATTGTTGGGTTGTGTTATATTCTTTCCACAACTAGCCCACGTAGTTAATCGGGGGGTTAGAGGGGGGGCGGAGCCCCCCCTTCATTGTGTCGATTGCGTAGCGGGGGGGTTACCAGGGGTTTGAGGGGTGTAGGTAACCCCACTCTATGGGCTCCGAGGCAACGCCTAGGATAATTTTGGTTTTGGAACCTATGTTAGGTTGGGCAGACCCACCTATGGTTTTGTGCATGATTTTCGCACACGTTTTTGGACGCGATGGTTTCTGGTCCATGGTATTGGATGCTTCAACATGTATAAATATGTATTATAACATTGAAAGGAACATAATGAAAAATCAAGCCGGTAGTCCTAGTTTTGGGATCCAGGGGAAAATCTCTGTGTATATGTGTTTTATGTGTTATGCTCTCGCATTGTTTATTTAATGTGTTTTAGAATTCATATGCGGGTAATTTCAATACGAGGTTAAAACCTATAATGATCAATGTAAACACCACAGTTGGACCAGATCTTTGCACCTTTAGGAATAAAAGTTTCGTATAATAGGCCTTACATATGAAGGAAAAATTGGACATCCTTTTATTTTAGTTGATGATGTCATAATTCGAATTGATGCCAAAAAATAAATTGGTACAGGGGTTCTACCCAGAAGTTCTTAAACTGTAAATTGGTCATTTACAACGAGCCCTTGTTATTGAAAGGTTGATTTTTCTCCAAGTTTCTTAATAAAAGAAGTATATTACAAAATGAGTTTTACAAATTAGAAAAGTCAAATTCTTCCTGCAAGATATGTTATTTTTTGTTCCTCTGTAATGGGTTCTTTGGTTTTCAAAATTTATATCACCCCTCAATTTTTGGGAAAGAGAAAATAGCCAAAAGGTAAATTTAAAACATGTAAGAGTCACATGAATACTCACTATGATATGTCTTTATTCTTATATCTCTGTACATAAGATCGAGTTGTTTTCTAAACAAATGTGTGAGCTATGGAATCAAAAATCCTCTATACAAGGGAATATTCCTTTTGGTCACATCAATACTATGTATGGACACTGTTATTGAAAGGTTAGTTCCTTTGGAGTTTCACTGAGGTTAGGTAGATAAATTTGGCTTTTTTACTTTCTCACTATGCTTTGTCCTTGCAAATTTCATGGTTATGTTCAGGCTTAGTTAGTTATGGTTATGTCCTTATTCTTGAAAACTCCATGATTGCTCTGAAAAGGTCAGTTTTATTTGTTGAGTCTAAAATTTCTTTGAAATTCCTAAGGCAATAATTCTATGGGTTACCAATTATAAGGTTGCAAGGGTTAGATTATTTGTTTCATTTCATCATGATTAATCATCTATATTGTTGGAAATATCAACCCAATATCATTTTTCTTTCCCTAAGCCTGACAAATCTACCTCAAAAAAGCATTGGAAAATGATTCTATAGCACCTACAGGAGCGTTGGAAAATCTGTAGCTTCATATCAGATGAGTAAAGACATATAAAGAATTGATAAAATTCATACATACAAGAAAATAGGTTTGCATTATAACTATCACAATATGTGCTGGAGTTTCAAAGACTCTGTTTCCATATTTCTTTTTGTATATATCTGTTACCGGCCGCATTAGAAAGGTTTCAAAACACAAACATAATCCACACAGCGGACTGATTATATGCACCGTTTTTGTTTTCTGGGGTTGTTTTCCTTCATAGAAGGAGACCCCAAATTGTGCTTTTAAATTTTTATGGTTCTTACAATATCGCTGAAAAGAGGAAAATGAATGACAATCATGCTTGATAGAGCAGTTGTTTGAAGCTTTTACAAGCACAAAAGAAGTACACCCAGTTTATGGGAACAACTCCAGCTGAGCAAACTTCTACGGAAGTGATCCAAACAGAATGTAAAATTTTTTTATTTTGCTAATGAAAAGTTTTGATTTTTTCTTCAGAAAAATCACAATATGTGTTGGGGATCCACAAGAATTACTCAGAGGTTTCTCGACCAAGGTACATTATAACTATCACAATATGTGTTGGGGACCCACAAGAATTACTCAGAGGTTTCTCGACCAAGGTACTTAATAAAAAATCTAAGCAAAAGATATCTCCAAAAGTTCATGAAAATAGTGATTGAAATATTATTAGAAAGCTCGCAACAGAAATAAAAAAACCACATGTAGAGTTTCTATGCCAATAATATGGTTAAAAGGGTGAAAATACCTCATTACATGTGTTTTATCTCTAAATTGGCATTGATATTTGATTAGAGCATTTTTTAGTATTTCAAAATATTTATTGTGCAAAATTAAAAAAAAATAAACTTTAATATTACTAACATAGTATTTAGAAAATTGAAATAAGATGAGAATGAAAATAAAAGAAGCTAAAAAAATACTACAACAACTACATAATGAACACTACATGTACTCCAAGAAACTCAATATAGTAAAATATAACTAGAAGATGATAACAATGCATTGTTCTTTTCTTCTTAGTATTCAAAACCTAATCTTTATGGGCTGAGGTATAACGTAAATATTTTTGTAGTATTAGGTTACGAGATATATGAAGAGTCATAGGTGAATAGGAAGAGCCATTCCTATCTCTTGGAATATTAAACCAAAGGTCACCACTTTAGTGGCGGACCTGGCCGAAATTGTAGTTTGTATATGCATGATATGAGCTAATGAGAATAATTCAATGATGGATTTATTCCGTTTTCTCATTAGTGGTATCATAGGTTGGTATTGTATAACTCCATGATCTTTCCATTTTCTAGAAATATCTGTTATTTAATGCATCCACACCATTGCATATAGGAGTCTCATCACCTACTGATATAACCTATTTGAACACTCTTGTATCAATGGGATGTCTTGCATGCGACTTTGTTTTCTCAACTCATTCATGATAATTAACATTGTCTTCAAATTCCAAATACCAAGAAGTGTATGGTGCATTAGATGGATTATTTTAGCATACTTGATATAGTGCATCATGTGAGTATTTGAGCATCACCTAAATGGTCCTAGGGAATATATGCATAGTAATCTATTAGGACTACTATGAATAAAATGTTACTTCTACTGCTTGTAGTAAGAATGTCATTGTTTCTTACATCATTTCCATGGGTGGAGATAGAGGAGAAGTCTAGTATTCCTCAACATCATTCAATAATTCCTCTATGTAGAAACAACATGGCGTAATGATGTAGAGGAGAAATCTACTTGGAATTCTTGACCCATATTTAGAAGTGATTTCATTCTCACGAAAGACCTTAATGGAAATTGATTATTTCAATGTGAAATATGAAATAAGGGATTCTGGCAGGACCCAAATCTGTAGCTTTACATCAGATGAGTAAAGACAAATATGTAGCTTCATATACAGGAAGCATTGGAAAATGATTTTCTAGTGCTTGTTGTAGGTCTTGGAAAATCATTTTCCAATTCCTACAGGAGCGCTGGAGTTGGAAAATTATTTTCCAGCGGCTACAATGCTGCTAAAAAATGATGAGGTCGAAATATTTGTGTGAATTTGAGTCTTGGAACTTTGAGAAACATTGTTATAAGAGACAAAAGTGGTCAATAAAGCAATGCCTAATTTATTAAACATTAAAACTTTAGATAACACAAATATTTGAGTTTCATGTGGAAAAAGAAAAGGGTAAAGCGAATTTGTTAAGGCGGTGGTAAAGCGAATATGTTGAAATGGTGGTAACCATCTATGTTTTTATAGTACAAGGTGATGTAGTGGTAACCATTTCCAGAGTGGGTGATCATATAAAGGCTAATCTGCAGTAGACAACGAGGGAGTTACTCAGTGAATTCTCAAGACGTGGCAAGAATGGAAACCTAAAGCGTTATGAGTCGGTATGAATTAAACCCAAATAGATGAATTTAGTTCATTTTTTTATGGTCAGTATGAAATTAAATAGTCATCATCATATACATCTTATGATGACTTAGAATCCACTTACAAATTTACAAGTGTTTTATTAATCATGTGGAAAGAGAATTTTGAAACATATGCATGTAATGGAGGTGGTTGAAATAAAATCAAACCGAAGCATAAAAAAGTTCCTAGAATTCTCAAATTTTAATGTTATAACAATTATTTTTTCTTCCAACATTAAGACTTCAGATGACACAAATATTTGAGTTTCATGTGGAAAAAGAGAAAGGTAAAGTGACTGGTAAGGCCGGTGGTGAATATTTTGAAATGATGGTAACCATATATGTGTTTATAGTCCACGGAAATGTAGTGGTAACCATTTCCAAAGTAGTGGAGCACACAAAGGCTGATTTGCAAGAGACAGCGGGGTAGTTGCTCGGTCAATTCTTAGGACATGGCAATAATCAGATAAATGGGAAAGAGAGTGGAAACGCAAAGCATTATGAGCTGGATGGAGAAGTCGTGTTCGAGATTTATGGTGCTGAAAAATTCCATTTTTTCAGAGAAGCAGTCCCGGAGCCTACCATTCACATGTTCAACATGTATAACATTAAACTCTCTTCTGATTTTGTTGACTCTTTTAATGATACTAGCATTGGGGTTTAGGGGCTAGGGTTTCTAGTAATAGAGGAAAGCATTGCAGAAGCAACCAAAATATTATTTGAGGGGGAGATTTGGTTCAAAAGGAAGCTGGTACAGGGGGTGAGCCTTGACTTTTTCCTAAAATATTATTGTCGTGACCCTTGCTAGAGCTTGGGGGTCCATTGTAACATTTTAAAACTAGAGTGGGTTCAAGCAATGTGAATGATTCAACTTTATCTGACATGTGATGGCCGATTCTCTAAGGAATTTTTATATCACATGAGATTTATGGTACACATGGATGGTTTAATAGGATGAATCTCCCATTTTACTTGCATCGAAGCTTAGTTAAAATGGTGGCATGTATAAGAAAAATGAAGGTTTTATATCCCCATGATATCTACCACCATGTCCTAATTAAACTCCTTTACCTGCATGAGTTAAAAAAGCAAACACATCAGTTGAGGAAGAGGGTAATGAGACAATCATTTCCTAGAAAGAATAAGAAGGAAATGGCTATGGCTAAACAAGCCGAGAGCAGTCAGCAAGCTATCACAGAAGCCACAGAAGAAGTTAACATGTGTAAAATCCCAAGGGTTTATAGTAGGAGGAGTAGAGGACACGAGACAGAAGAAGTATGAGATAACAAGAAATATGAAACCATTGGAGAAGGTGGAAAGAAGGGTGAAGATCTTGGAGAATTTCACCATGAAACATAATACTCAAGGAGTCCACGAACTAGGCCCACAAAAAAACTGAGTTTGGGGTTGAAAGCTAAACTAAATCCTAAGGTAAAGGAACTAATTTTCATTATCAATGAGGAAGAAGCAGGGTCTTCTAGAGTTGAGCAGGAGCTTTGAGTAGAATCTGAACCACAACCTCAAACAGTTGTCAGAACGATGCAGAAAAAGGGCATAAGAATCAATAAGGCATTGGCCAAGAAGGACAAGTTGAGAATCCTTGCAGATGAAGTAGAGGTTATTGAAAACTAAAACAGGGGAATCTTGGAGTTTTTTAACCCTAGGATTTTTCCGAGTAATATAACAATTTGATCTTATGACAGGTTTTGGGACCAGTTCAAGAATATTTGGACGAGAAGTGGTTATGGCATGGGGAAGTGATGCACCTAATGTCAAAATTTTTGTGAATGCAAAATGTAGTACACTTGACTGTTGTTAAGGGGGTTAATATGATTTAATTCCTTTGGGAAATTAAACTTTCGACTCCAGTCCTAATTTTTTGTTACTCTTTGTCACCATATAGTTTAGAAATTTAGACTATAGAGAAGGGTCAAATTTGTTTTTTCTATTTGAACCTACATACTGGTGGTTTAGGATGCTCAACATGAGGTTGTCCACTTTTTTGGCCCTTTTGCAGAGATTGTAATACCCCTGGCTAATATTATCTTTGTAAAATATTAGTTTTTTCACTATTGAATCACCATTTTCAAGGAAAACATCTTATGAAAATGAAGCAATATGTCACTTCGATTAAAAGGTCTATATTTTTGTTCAGAATCTAAGGGTTTAGCCTTTTTGTTTTAACAAATACTATTAGAATCTCTGTGGCTAAGCTTCCATGCTATGAGATGTGTATTTATGTTGTCAAAGTCACCCAGGACATGAACCTACCCTCATCTGGACCCACTTGGAGGTTTTTCCTTCTTGCAAATATGGTTGTATCATATAAGGTTGTTATTTCCATTATGTTATGATATATTTGAATTGCATATAATACGTTACTTTCCCTCATAATTATCACATAACTTCATATAGTTTATGGCCATGTGATATTGGTGCTTGGCAGTGGATTTTTTTCCCTGTTTGTAAGTGTTGGTTTTCGAAATTTGAGCTGACATTGTCATAATGCTTATGTGAAATCCTGTTATTGATCAAAGCTAACTATTTTCCACTACTGGTGAACAAACTGATTTTACTATAACACACCTTGTTTGGACACTCTGTTTTTGAGGTGCAACATCAATGTTAATGATTGTTATGTATGGTGCCCTATTGGTTGTTGCTTTTTGTTTTTTACAACTATCTAAGAATAGCTTCCACTAATAATGAACATTGTACTTTCACTCAATGATATCTTCCATTCCCAAATGAATATGGATTTTGTTGTTCATGCATACTTTGATAACCAGAGTCCATACATACAAGGATGATAAGCCAGGTGGATTAAGAATATAAATAATATCTCTATTCTCTATATAAATACCCCTATCTTTGCATATATATGTTTACTTGTAAGGATGTTTAATGCTTAGGTAGGATCCTTGGCCAATAGGCGTTGGAAAATCATTTTCCAATGCTTCTATATATGAAGCTACATATTTGTCTTGCTCATCACTAGCTTGACTCACTTTGATTCTTGAGACACTCACTTAGACTATTTCTTAAATTTATAGGTTCACTTGAGGGTAAGAACTCCTAAGTGCGTCCATAATTTCTTAGGATTCATAATTTCAAGTCCACATCAACCCAAATCCATTTTTTGGATTTATTTTTTATTTTTTTTAATGGAGTTGCAATAACCTAAAATTCATTAACCCTAATTGGTCTCTTAAAGAAAGTGCATTACAAGTTCCTAAGAGGGTACCACACCTAAATTCGGAAACATGTGTAACAAAGACTCAATTTGGGATTAAAAGCACACAAAATTGTCCTAATAAACCCATAATACTATGTCAACATTGATAAAATATGTCAATAATTATGTCCTCACATGAATTGAGTAGTCATTAAGGTTAGATCTAAGCTAACCATAAGAGGTCCCTCATAGAGGTGATGAAAATGATAGATGCAAGCAACCCAAGAGCATGGATGAGGTGGAAGATCAAGATTTGTTTCTTATTCAAGTGTTTCCTTGCAAGATAAGGCTTCCAAGGTATAGGTTTCCAAAGGAGTTTCAAAACAACGAGAGTCTTTTCAAAGAGGAATTAATTGTTATAAATAGGCAAGGGAATGACCTCAAGGCATATGAGTCCATTAAGTTAGTTGTTGGAGGGTCCAAGTCCTATGTAACAATAGTACATTATAGACTACTCTGTTTTTGAGGTGCAACCAGTGCATAACTAGTGTACTCTGATAACCAGTGGATAACCAATGTCGATACATACAATGATGATAAGCCATATGGATTAAGAATTAGATAGGGATAGAAAACTAACTCGCTTCCAATTATAAACTACTATTTTGTTCTTGATCTCAAAAATTCAAACCAATTAAGTTTTTTCTTCCTACTTTTCACAATTCAGTAAAATTAAGAATCTTAGTCTGAAGCATCTATTTTAATTAGTATTCCAGAGGAAGAGTAGATCAAGCATTAAGTAAGTTTAAAAAAAATTATAATTAAATAAATATAAAAAATTGTAGAATCTAGATATATACTTTCCTTTACTTTCAATTATCGTTATGAGAAGACACTTGAATACTAGAAATTCATATATAATATTAAATCGAGACAAATTAATAATTAAATAATATTAAGAAAAAGTGTAGGATCTAAAGCAGATACATTTCCTTTTATTTCAGTTATGCAGAAAACTTTAGGAAAATAATGGACATTATGTACATTGGATTGGGTCATATTTTATATCTCAACAACAACTAGTCAACAGTTCAATTCAACGATGTTTTTATCTCGTGAAAAAAATGGACTTAATACATAACCATGTGTTTATCTCATAAAAAATATGAACCATTAAGTCCATAAACTTGGTTTTATAAATATAGATATACATTGATATTTAAATAAAATAAAATAAATGTTTGTGTACATTGGTGATGTATTAAATTTGGAGAAATTGATAATGCAATAAAATAGAAAAGGTGTATGGATCTGAGAAGGCACATTTCCGTTGCTTTTCATTCACCTTAAAATGAAAGCCTGTGAATTGTGGAGGTGGCAGATTGGGACTGATATCACAATCAAAATGTTAATTGTAAAATGTAATCCTGTGAATTGTAATGTTCCCAAAATGTTCAAAATATTCATTCCCTAAATTTAAAATGTTGGGTTGTTACGCGGAACACCAGTTCCTAGAACAGGGGATACTCCACATGGGAAATCACACGGGCAGAGAGTTTCATATGAAATTTGAACAGGAGGGGGAGGTGGCAGATAGAGTTAATGATGGGGGAGAGGTTGGGGGTACGAACAGGGAGTTAATGCCATGGATGTGGTTGGAGGTCAGGCGTTGGAGAGGAAGGGGGAGTAGCGATGGAGGCCAGCACTGACAGATGGGGACAACAGTCGACGAGTTTTTTAGGTGATGGGGGGAAACGTCCCATTAGTAGGAGGACGGATAGATTTCAGTGGCCAAAATTTCCAAAACGTCTAACTATAGACTACTCCCTTTTTATCATGTGAATTTAATGTATTTATTATTTCACTACTCAGACATGAATATATTGTTGTGTAACACATTGATAGAGGTATTACTATGCAATGCACTAATCATAGAGGCATAAATTGTCGTGCAATGCATTTAATAACGCATCAACCTCTGGAATTTAACGTATTGTGAGACATATTTTCATTTAACGGTAGGTTGTATTTAATAATGCATCCAACCATGGAATTTGACTTGTTGGGGGACGCATTTACATTTTTGATTATTTGATGGCTGGTCTTAAATGTAAAACCCAATGATGTTCAATTTAAATTATCAATCTTAAGTTGATGTGATATATTGGTACAAACTATCAAAAGTTGTTTTTATCTCTTCTTTAATATTTTGATATTAATACATGTATTTCTTACTTATTTTATATATGTAATAAGTATCATAAATAAAGTAATTGTTCATTTTTCTTCCTAATTTTATAGATAGAGATGATCATCTGTAAATTATGATTTTGAAATTGTTATTAGAATTGGAACTATCCCACCCGAATAACTAGGTGTATGTTCTCTACTCCCTCCAAGAAGTGTAATTGGAAGCACTCCTCCCTGGTCCAATTGGTTTTCTTCCATCGGTGCCCCAATCAATCGAAGTATCAACTTTCTTTGTTAGCTTTCTTCATTGTTGTCATTCATTCTGGTCAAATAAATTAACAACTTGTTGTTTAGGGTACGTTACATATGTCTTGTAAATAATATTTTCTCAACTATTTTCTTGTTGGCCAAGGATGAGATGAATGGTTCACTCAAGCATGGGATTTGAGTATTTTAAGTTACAGGACATATTTGAGGGTAGGTGAAAATTTGTCCACATCAAAATCTAAGACACATATGGGACCTGTCATTTTGATTGATCCGGATTTAAACATGAATGCAACAAATTACAGAGACAACCATAACCACAGAGATGCAGTGGAAATAATACTTCATTTCATTAATGCAAAATACTGAAATATCCTTACAAACAACAATGGAAATAAACTAGCTAGGGCGATGGTAGCTTATCTATGAGAAGAGATGTGGCGGCTACATGCCTTTGAACTGTCTTACAATGAGGCTTGAAGGCTTATTGGGAAACCCTAAACATCCAAAAACTTAACCCTAGAAGATGAAACGCCAAACTCTAGGCCCCATTTGGGTAAATTGGTACATCAACTTCCTAGGGTCGTAACTTTGGCATACAATCTCCTTTTGATGCGTACAATATCTCGTTATAAATATCTATCCAAGAACTACAACTTTGGGAAGAACAACATTGGTTCATGGACCCATGTTGCTCCCATTTTTCCCAAAAAACGTCGTTTAGGGCCTCAAAACGGCTCCAGAAGTTCACGACCCGAAAAACTGCTAAAAATAGTAAATTGTGGTACAATTAAGGAAATTGAAAAGCTGAAACAAACAATGGTGGGGGTCCAAGTGGACTTGGCAGGCAGCCACCAATATCCACCTGGATCATTCCTCCCCCCTTAGGAAGCAATGGTCCCCATTACATTGAGTTCCTCCATGAGATGAGGAAACTTCTATTGAACTTGGTCCATGGTGAGCCACTTGCTCTGGTGAAGGAGTTCACCTACTTTCACAACTCGATACAATTGGATATTCTGTTGGTGAGGGTGCTAAATCTGTGTGTCCATGATTCAATCAGTTTCAGCTTGTTCCATGCAATCTGGATTTAACTCTTTGGGTGTGAGTTGTTCTGCAATGTCAGATGTGTCTATTAATGGTGGAAAATATGGCCGAAGGCGGTCCACATTGAACACTGGGTGCAAGCCAAGGAATGGGGGAATGCTGAGCTCAAATGCATTGTCTCTCATAGCCTTGGTAATAGTGTAAGGACCATATCAGAGTGGTATGAGTTTCTGGTAGCTCTGGTAAGGCGATCCTTTTGCAAATGCAACCAAACTTTTTCACCCACCTGAAACTTGTGTGGCACCCGATGTTGATCATGTCACTGCTTGTACTTGGCATTTGATTTCTGCAGAATGTCATGGACCTACTGAAGAATATGTTGGATGTGTTCAATGAAGCTGTTTGCCTTATCATTTTGGGACTAGACATGAGCTAAATCTGTGTGAGTAGCGGCAAATGGCATGGCCACATAAATGAGACATAGTGGCCGAAAATCTAAGCCCACCAGAAAAGGGTTGTGGCTAGTCGAGCTGTGGAGAGCTAGGTTGTAGCTAGGCTAAACATAGGGGAGGCTCTAGTCCCATGTGCATGGATGCTTTGAGTTGTACATGCGCCGAGTGTGTACAATCATCTTGTTGACAACCTTTGTTTGGCCATCAGTTTGAGGATGGAAGGCTGTGGAATTAGTGAGTTTGGTGTCGAGCATTGACCAGAGATTAGACCAAAATGTACTGAGGAACTTACTATCCCGATTTGAGATGATAGATTGTGGGATCCCAAAGTGTACCCACAGTTGTTCAAAGAAGCGTTTAGGAGTGGCTTCTGCTGTGATATTCTTCTTGCAAGCAGCCATAATGGCCATCTTCGAGAACCTGTCGAGAACCACAAAAACACAGTCATTTCCATGCTTAGTGGAAGGAAGGCTTGACATGTAATCCATGGAGATGGATTCCCAAGGTCGACTAGGGGTAGGGAACGGGGTATAGAGGCCTTGATTCTTGATGGTCAGTTTGGCAATGGCGCAGGTAGTGCATGATCTGATGTACTTCCCAACATCGTGTCAAAGATTCGACCAATAGAAATACTTCTACAATACTACCACCGTTTTCTCGACCCTGAAGTGTCCAGTAGCCCAACTATAGTGTTCTTCCTAAATCATCTTGGCATGCTCGCTTGAAGGAACACAAAGGTGACCCAGGTGGCATAACAGGTCATCTTAGAGGTGAAAATATGGAACATGCTGACCCTCCAAGAGTGTCTGGTATGCGTGGCCGATTTCTGGGTCGCTTTTGTAGATAAGTGGCCAATTAGAAGTCTCGTGCCCACAAGAGTTGAGCACAATGGTTAACACCATGATTAGTGGTTGACTGAGGCAATTTGCAACATTATTGATGCTACCCTTCTTATACTTGAAATTCAAATGGAACAATTGTAGGTATGTAGACCACTTCTGATAGCGATCATTTTGCAATTTCCCATGGGTCCATATGAACTACAGGGGTCCGTGGTCTGTGTGGATGACCATTTCCTTCCCCAAAATGTAATGTTTCCATTGTCATTAGGCCTACACAATCGAATACATCTCTTTTTCATAAGTGGGATACTTCTGGACTGTGTCTGAAAGTGTCTCACTGTGATATGCCATTGGATGCACATGTTGAGTAAGGACTGCCCCAATAGCATAGTCAGAGGCATATGTCCCGACCTCAAATGGTTGTTGCAAGTCTGGTAATGCGAGCACTGTTGCCGTGTAGAGGCGATCTTCCAACTCTGTGAATGCCTAATATTGATATTTAGACCAAAGAATTTTGCTTTTTTTCCTCCCTTGGTGACTTGACTCAAGGGCCAAGTGATATGAGAAAACCCCAACATGAACCTAGAAAGTTTTGGAGCTCTGTCAGAGTGGTTGGAGATGGTCGATCTTGAATGACTTGGATCTTGGCTGGATCCACATGCACCCCCTATTCATCAATAATGTATCCCAGATACTAAACCTGGGTCATGCCAAAAGTGCATTTCTCTAAATTGGCACATAACTTATGTTACTGCAGTGTTTGGAGAACCTGTTAGATGTGGTGGAGGTGCTCCTCCCAACTCTGGTTGAAGATCAGGATGTCATCTAAGTATACCACTACAAATGATTTGGTGAATGGTCGCAAGATGTCATCCATTAGCCTCATGAAGATTGCAGGAGCGTTCGTCAATCCAAAATGCATAACCAACCATTCAAAAAGGCCCTCCTTGGCTTTAAAGGAAGTCTTCCACAAATTGGAGGGTTCGATTGGTACCTGGTGATATCTTGACTTCAAATCGATCTTGCTGAAATATTTCCCCCCCTTAAGTTGGTCCAAGAGGTCATAAATTCGTGGGATCAGGTACTGATTACGGACAATGATCATGTTCAGCGCCCGATAGTCAATATAGAGTCTCCAAGTCCCATCCTTCTTCTATACTAACACGATTGGGCTCCCATAGGGTGATGAACTCGGACGGATGTGACCTTTCTGCAGCAGCTCCTGAATCTGCCTCTTGATTTCATAATTCTCCAAAACGGAGCACTAATAGATTGGTCCATTGGGTAGCAGCGCACCTGGGGTCAGATCGATGGATTGCTTGACCTGACAGTGCAGAGGAACCCCTGCGAGGGAGGTGAAGATGTCCTCCTACTCCTCCACAACCTTGTCCATCTATAGTTATCGTGCACAGGGGCCCTGTCTAGAGGTTGTGGCCACCGTCTTCTTCTTTCCTTAAGGGCATATCATCAGGAAAACAAATTTCTCGGTTTTGGAAAAGAGCTTATTGCATTATTTTGCAGTAATCAAAGAGATGGCAGTAGGTGGTGCTATCTCCGGTATCCTATACAACTTATTTCCCAAAGTAACAATAACAGCACAGGGCCTTGATTCATACACAACATGTCACTTCCACAAGTATGATTGTCCTAATAATACATCACAAACTCCAAGGGGAGCAATTTCACACAATACCTCATCCGTGAAGGGCTTGATGTTGTATGGAAGGCAAAACTGCTGGCTCACGTGAAGATCCTGTCCTTGGTGAAGCCACTCGATGGTGTACGGTTGTGGATGTGTTATGGTCGGTAAGCCTAGCCGCTTCATGACCTTTGGCGAAATGAGGTTCTTTTAGCTCCCGCTGTCAACAATGAACTATAGCGGGGAGCCCTTTACCCACATCTGGGAGTGGAAGAGACGCTCCTCCTCCTCTGGATCTTCAGGTTCCTCCTTCTAGATCTTCATGGTGGAAACAATGGCATTGGGCTCTGGATCGATAATCTGCTTGCATTTTTCATTCCCCTTGTTAGGTTATGACTCAGAGTCAGAACATGCATCTGATTCTGAAACCTTTAGCTCGGCCACCAATGATTGCTTGGCCCGACACTCACTTTTGTTGTGGGTGGAGCTCTTATGGAACACACACCACTTTCCTGTGTCCCTTTTCGGCTTCACGGCATTGTTCATTGCTTGAAGCTTTTGCGGGTTGTCTTGGGCCGCCCCACCTTGGCTTTGTCCTTTGTTCTGTAGTTTGGGGGCACCTTTCTCTTGCTTCGGATTCACAGATCCAAAGTCTCACTTCTTCTGTTTAAACTTTTGCTCGACCTTGATAGCATATCGATATGTCGTGCCGAGCGAGGGGATGTTGAGGAATTCTAATTCTTCCTAGATGTACTTGTGTAGGCTGTCGCAGTATTTGAGTACCAAATGCTGCTTCAAGTCCTTGAAACCCAACTTTGTGTGAAGGGTATGGAAAATATTGGTAAAATATGGCACATCTTGGTCCCTTCCCTGCCGCAGCGTGGTCCACTTTATGTATTGATACTCATAGCTTCCAACAGGATAATACTTCTCCTTGATGGCATCCCAGAATGAATCCCAAGTAGGTGCGGCTTAAAATAGTGAGCCTACACTTTCATCCTTCTGCTCATAGTAGGTTTCCCACTGGTCCTTGATGTGGGGGGCTACTTTGAGAAGAGTGAAAATAATCTTTTCCCGACAAGAAAAATCATGAACGGAAAAATAACCCTCTAGCATATTTAACCATTTATCGATGACATTTGCATCTATCTGACCCTCGAATATGGGGATTTCAAAATTAACTTGTACCTTAGATGGTGTGGCGTTTCCAGAGTAGCTGTTGGAAGCCAATGTGTCGCCCCTAGGCAGCCGCTGAAGGATCTGGGCAAAGCTATTCATCATCGCTTTCCTTTGTCGCTTGAGGGCTTCTTCAAGCAAGATTTTGATAGGATCTCCTGCCCCCTTGTCTTTCTTTTTATCCATCATGGGAGACCATCGGGAGTTGTGAGGTTGGTCTTGCAAAGTTTTGACCAATTCAAGCCATAACTCCTTATATCCCAACCTCGCTGGGGACATGCAAAGAAAAACAGAGAAAAAGTAGACCGCTCTAATACCACTGATCTGGATTTAAACAAGAACGCAACAAATTACACAGTTAGTCATAACCACAGATATGCACTAGAAATAATACTTCATTTCATTAATGTAAAATATTGAAATATGCTTACAAACAACAATGGAAATAAACCAGCTAGGGTGATGGTAGCTTATCTCTCAGAAGAGATGTGGCGGCTGCATGCCTCTGAACTGTCTTACAATGAGGCTCGAAGGCCTATTTATTTTTGAGAAACAATGGAAAACCCTAAACATCCAAAAACATAACCCTAGAAGATGAAATGCCAAACTATGGGCCTCGTCTGGGTAAATTGGTACATCAACTTCCCGGGGTCGTAACTTTGGCATACGAACTCCGTTTGACGTGCACAATATCTCATTAGAAAGATATATCTAAGAAATACAACTTTGGGAAGAGAAACATCAATCCATGGACCCATGTTGCTTTGATGTTTCCAAAAAAATGACGTTTAGGGCCTCAAAACGGCTCCGAAGTTCAGGACCCGAAAAACTGCTAATAATAGTAAACTGTGGTACAATTAAGGAAATTGAAAAGTTGAAACAATCAATGGTGGGGGTCCAAGTGGACTTAGCAGGTGGCCACCAATATCCATGTAAATCACTGACATTTAATTTAAAATTTAAACGTAAAAATTTATTATACCTAAAGTTACAAATTCTTAAAATTATATATTATATATATAAGATTACAAAAAATTGTCTATTGTTTGAACTTGAAAATAGTTCAAATTAAAATCTAGTTATAATGTACACACCGGTCCACAACATTGATGCAATGACATTAAATCTTCGTTGATTTCCTAATTTACTCTAGAGATCGCTATATTTACGATTGTATAGATGCAAATTGCAACGTTCACTCCACTATTTCTTTTTTTTCTTTTTCCCCATTTGATTAGTACACCCCGACTTCCCTTTCTTTCTTGACCTATTCACTAGTACACAAGTCAAAGATAGAATTTGATGGGAAAATTTCTTGTCACAAGGTTATTTTCCCATTAAATATGGTTAAAAATTTTGCAAAAGCATCAAGATCCCTTGTCGAAATTGCTAAGAGTGGCGGGGTAAGGTAGGATGGGTATCTTTTGAAATTCCAACCTGTTTCATTGAAAACAAACAAATAGTGGGACCAAGTCTTGAGTTATTAAACGACCAATGATGTAACAACATATAGGGCCGACACTCGGTGAGCATCCCACTGAGAGGTAGGGTAGGACCTCCTATCTCTCAGGTGGAGGGAGTAGGTGGTTTGAGGCTTTCTAATCAATTTGAAAACATCAAAGTTGAAAAGCTCAAGTTAGGAACAAATAGATGTAATAGAATAAAAAGGTTAGAATGAGAAGTATAAGCATTCCATCATCGTTTCAAGATATGGAATGTTATGAAAATATGATCAATGGTGTCCTTGGCTTGTTTACAAAGATATGGAGAGTTTACTTCGCTGGGTTGGTGAAGGCATTGGAAGCTTTCGATCGAGAAATAAGGAATGGTGGTGACATTTCTGAATTGTTATATAACCTTCCTGCTCCTGGTTAGTAGTGTACATCTTCCCTTCGCCCAAGGTTAGAATTTCAATACAGATCCACCCATCAAATTTAATGGTTTTAACACCTCCCACACCATCCTCAAAGTGCAATAAAGGATCTTGATGGTTTGTAAAATTTTAAACTATATTTGATGAGAAAAACACCCCATGGAAAGCAAATTCCATCCCTACCCTACCTATAGGATCCTAAGGCCAACCCCGTTGCATGCAAAAGGTATCCTATGGTAGTATAGACCTCTAACAGTGGCATTCTTTCGATAAGTCAAATGAGATGTCAATTAAATTCGATTTGGAATACTAGCATTTGCATGCCCATTTGAAATACAATTCACAAAGTGAGAGAAGACACAACTTCCTATATATAAGCGAATATTTTGAAATATCCCTTACTTGCCAACATGCTCGTAAGTAATATGCTAGAGCGTAATGTAACGTCTTTGTATGTTGTCTAAGAATAGTGATTTGAGGGTGGAACACGAGGGAATAGGGGTGTGAAGGACCTTAATGGAAGAGTCGTATTTAAAGTTATATTTTACATGTAAGGTAAATACACATTGTTCAAGGAATGTTTCACATTTTTTGAGGCATATTTCACGAGCTTTCACCCACGAGGGAAATGGAGCATGAAATTTAGTTATTACCACACTCCCCATTGTTTAATATTGGGTTGTAGAGACATTCCATGCTAGAAGTAGAAGAAGTGAAAAAGCAATTGCATTAGGTGTTGAAGCAAGGTGAAATCACTATAGATCATATCCATACACCCATGAGTTAGTACCTTGTTTTTGTTGGGTTGTGTTATATTCTTTCCACGACTAGCCCATGTATTTAACCGAGGGGTTAGAAGGGGGGTGGATCCCCCCCTTCATTGCGCCGATTGCGTAGCAGGGGGGATAACAGGGGGTTTGAGGGGTGCAAGTAACCCTACTCTATGGGTTCGGGGTAGTGCCCCCAAAAATTTTGGTTTTGGACCCTATGTTAGGTTGGGTGGACCTACCTATGGTTTTGTGCATGATTTTCACACATGTTTTTGGACGTGATGGTTTTCAATCCATGGTTTTGGACGCGATGGTTTTCGGTCCATGGTATTGGATGCTTTGGCATGTATAAATATGTATTGTAACATTGAAAGGAACATAATGAAAAATCAAGCTAGTAGTCTCGTTTTGGGATCCAGGGGAAAATCTATGTGTATATGTGTTATTCTCTCGCATTGTTTATTTTCTGTTAGGTCCCTATAATACTAGTGATGCCCCCATTACTATTATAGTTGTATCCCTTATTAATATTGTTGTGCCCCTGTTGTCCCCATATTGTTATTACCGTGCCCCATAGAATCCCTCTGTTGTTATTTTTGTGCCTTTATATTATTATTGTTAGGTCGGCTTGGTTATATTATGGCCCCTTAGACTCCTATATATAGAAAGGAGATTTTTCCATTTGAATCATCCAAGAATTGTTCATATGTGTAATGTAAAGGAGGTCACCCCCTTGAAGAGGCTAAATTCTAAGGCGTTCAACTATCTTTTCTATCTTTTTGTGAGCTGGTTTCATAACATTTGGTATCAGAGCTTTGAATTCTAGGGTTTCACTGTTCCAAATAGGTCATTGTGGAATTTGCGCTATAATTTTTTTTGTGATGTTTCAGACACCAAAACAAAAAACCAATTTGGATCTAAATCATTTTGAGCCTCAGACCCAAATTTAAGAGCTTTTTGCGCTATATTTGCAAAGATATGATCTAAGGAGGTTGGCCTTTTTGTAGACTCCCGAATTTCATTCCAAACAGGTTACCTGGGGAAAATCGTCATAACATTTGTTTTGAGCATCGGATTGAAATTTCATAAGAAGTCACACAAAGAGGACGGAGTGTAGTTTCCTGTGTATATTTTTAAGATACTAGGTCAAAACAGTAACACGTGGCACTTCATACAAGTTTGTTCTTCTGGAAAGGTCTATAATCAGGTCATCTTGGTGAGATTGTGCATAACTCTGCCTTGGAGAATCTAAATTCGATCGGACTAGTGGCATTGGAAAGAGGACACAGAGAGCTACTGCACATCACAAGTTTAGAACTAGATGATCTGAAATTACAGAGATACATCAACTTCAATATCGATCTCCTACAAAATGAAATTATTTTTATTTTTATTTTTCATAAGCTTGGTTTGAAAAGTTAGTTTGAAGGAATTCAAAGGGCATAGTAAAGCATTATCATCTATAATTAATGCCCCGAGGAAAGAAAATATAAACACCTAGTAAGCAACTTGAAAGCTGTAGCATGACTCATGAAGAGGAGGAAGAAAATGCAACATGATATATCAAAATTACGAGACCAAGTGCAACAAATGTCACTCGCACAAAAAGTAATAGAATCTAAGATGGATGGTTTAAAGAAAGGCGTAGAAGCTAAGATGAATGATGTGGAAGCTAATATGGATGGCATGGAAGCTAAGATGAATGGCATGGACGCTAAGATGGATGGCATGGATGATAAGATGGAAGAATTGAAGATAAATTTAAGTAAGTTGCTATAAGAAATGGTCACTAATGGTGAAAGGTTAGTAAAGGAAACTCATTATGAGAACAAAAGAAATGTTAATCATGATTTCATAGACTCTAATGTTGGATTGAAGACCCACCAAATTCCAAAAATTGATATGAGAGAGTTTGATGGCAAGGATCCCGCAACATGGATACTACAGATGGAGCAATTTTTCGATCTCCATAATGTGCAAAACACACAAAAGGTATGTATTGCAACTTTATATTTGGAACCAAATCAGTTTGTATGGTATTGATGGATTTGCTCTCGTAAACAAATTGTAACTTCAGCAATTTTTATGGAAGAAATGACATCACATTATGACGATACAAAAAGAAACACCTTTTTTAGCCAATTGATAAGTCTCAAACAAAAGGGTTCAATGATGGAGCACATTGAGGAGTTCCAAAAATTGAACATAAGGGTAAAAGATATTCTAGAGGAGCATAGGATTGATGTGTTCATAGGGTCTTTAAAGGATAATATCCAACATGATGTTCGCCTTTGGGAACCTGATTCATTAAAGAAGGCATTCAGGTTAGCAAGAAAAATGGAAAGCAAAATATGGCAACCAGGAAGCATACCACTCACAACTATAAAGACGGAAGTGGTGTTGCCCCTAGTCTTCCACAACCTATAAGGTTGACACCACAACAATTGGAAGAAAAAAGAGCAAAAGGGCTTTGTTACAGTTATGATAGCAAATACACTAAAGGTCATAAGTGTGCTGAGAAAAAATTATTCTACATAGATTGTGAAGAGGAAGAAGAAAAGGAGCAAGAAAGGTCAAAAGAAGAGGATATACTCCAGGAACAAAGCCTAGATGAAGAAAAAATGAATCCGACCATATCTTGTAATGCATTGGCTGGAATTACCACTCCTCAAACCATCAAGATAGAAGGACAAATCAAGAAGAAAAAGGTAATAGTGTTGATTGATTCAGGAAGTACCCACAATTTTATTCATTGTAAGATAGCAAAAGAATTGAATTGCTTCCTATATCGAGCACCAGAGTGTCAAGTGATGGTTGCAAGTGGAGGAACAATAAATTGCTCTGGAAAGTGCCATAATATTAAGCTATCCATGGGAGAATATGTATTGAATAGCCCAATGCTTTCCATTCCAATGGGAGGTGCTGATGTTGTACTAGGAGTCCAATGGCTACAATCCTTGGGTACAATAGCTTTCAACTTTCAAGAACTTTTCATGAAATTTTCTACAGAAGGAAAGGAAGTTGAATTAAAGGGTATTGCAATGAAACTGGGAAAGATAATCAACTCTAACGATATGACAAAGCTTCTAAAAAAGTAACAACGAGGTGTAATTGCACAATTATGTTCGCTAGATGTTTCCACATCAAAATCATATATTTCTCCAGATCTCCAAAAAGTCTTGGACAATCATTCCAAGGTATTTGAGACTCCCAAAGGTCTCCAACCTATTCGTGATCATGATCATGCTATTCATCAGATTCTAGGAAGTGTTCCTCCAAACATCAGGCTGTACAAATATCCCTATGCCCAAAAGAGTGAAATTGAATGTATGGTTGCTGAAATTATAGAGCCTGGTATAATTCAACCTAGTCAAAGTTCTTTCTCTGCTCCAGTAGTGTTGGTGCACAAGAAGGATGGATCATGGCGCATGTGTCTGGATTATAGGGAGCTCAACAAGGTCACTATTAAAGATAAGTTTCCCATTGCTATCATTGATGAATTACTGGATGAATTGCATGGATCAATTTACTTCAATAAGTTGGATCTTCATTGAAGATATCATCAAATCAGAATGAAGACTGAAGAATTCCAAAAACAACATTTAGAACTCATGAGGGTCATTACGAATTTTTGGTCATGCCTTTTGGCCTTACAAATGCACCCTCAACATTTCAAGGTTTGATGAATACAATTTTCAAACCATTTCTTAGAAAATTTGTGTTAGTATTCTTTGATGATATACTAATCTACAACAAGTCTTGGAAGGATCATGTTGAACATGTTGACAGGGTGCTACAACTATTGGAGGAAAAACAATTATATGCAAAAAGATCCAAATGTTTCTTTGGAGTACAAGAGGTGGAATATCTGGGTCATATTGTATCTCATGAAGGAGTTAAGGTAGACCCTAGCAAAATTAAAGCCATTAATGAATGGAGAATCCCCACATCCATAAAGCATCTACGAGGATTTCTCGGGTTGATAGGGTATTATCGCAGGTTTGTTAAGAATTATGGGAGAATAGCAGCACCTCTAACAATACTATTGAAGAAAGATGCATTTTCATGGACTCCAAAAGCAACAAAGGCCTTTAAACATCTTAAAGAGGTAATGTGCCAAGCACCTGTCTTAGCTACACCGGACTTCACAAAAACATTTATTGTGGAATGTGATGCTTCAGGAAATGGAATTTGTTGTTGTTTTAATGCAAGATGAAAGACCCATTTCTTTTGAAAGTCGTCCAATCAAGGGAAAGTTTTTACACAAACCTATTTATGAGAAGGAAATGTTGGTAATAATCAATGCACTTAAGAAATGGCGACCCTACCTAATGGGAAGACACTTCAAGGTAAAAACGGATCATGATAGCCTTAAATACTTTTTAGAACAAAGATTATCCTCTGAAGAGCAACAAAAGTGGGTCACAAAGATGTTGGGTTATGACTTTGAAAAATCATATACAAAAAAGGGAAGCAAAATGTTGTGGCAGATGCACTCTCAAGAAAGGATGAGGATGTGGAAGCATTGTTGTGCACCATTTCTATTATCAAGCTAGATTGGATAAACAAAGCAAGGGAGGAATGGAAGAATGACGAATAAGTGTGGGCACTTATTTCAAAAGTTACAACAAGATTCCAATACATCTGATACATTTAGCTAGAAAAATGATTCGTTATGGTTCAAAGATCACTTATACCTCTCTAAGAATTCCCAACTCAAACAAAAGATTCTTCTGGAATTGCACGCTTCTCCCTTAGGAGGGCACTCAGGATTTTTAAAAAAACTTACCACAGGGTTAAGAAGGAATTTTTGGGATGGCCTTAATCGATATTCAAAGGTTGTGGTGGGAATGTTTGGTTTCCAACAAAATAAAGTTGAAAACAATTAGACACTAGGTCATTACAACCTTTATCCATTCCAAGCCAACGTTGGAGGAGGTTTCAATGGATTTTATCATAGGTTAACCAAGTCCGAGGGAAAAGAGTGTCATCATGGTGTAGTTTGATAGACTTACCAAAATATGCACACTTTTGTGCATTATCACATCCATTTAAAGCCAGTACAGTTTCTACTACATTTATGGAAACAATTCAAAAGCTACATGGAAACCCAAAGATTATTGTAAGTGACAAAGATCCCATTTTTACTGGAAATTTTTGGACATAATTATTTTATTGTCTTGGTACTCAGTTAGATCATAGTTCATCTTATCATCCTCCATCTGATGGGCAAACTGAGATAGTAAACAAATGTTTGGAAGGATATCTTAGTTGCTTTGTATCTAATAAACAAATGCAATGGGTCAAATGGTTGCCTCTGGCTGAATGGTGGTATAACACTTCCTTCCATAGTGCAACAAAAATGATCTCATTTAACACACTTTATGGATATCAGCCACCATCCATCACATCATATTTAAGAGAAAATTCTAAGGTTAAAGCAGTGGAACATCACATCGAGCATCAACAACAAGTTCTCCAACTATTAAAGGATAACCTCGTGTTGGCGCATAAAAGAATGAAACAATAAGTAGATCAACATCACAGCAAAAGAATTTTTGATGTAGGTGACTTGGTATTCCTATGGCTACAACCATATAAACAAATGTCCCTCAAGCAAGCTAAGAAGGATAATAAATTGTATTATGGTCTGTACAAGGTGTTGCAAAAGATTGGTACTATGGCATATAAATTGGAGCTTCCTGCAGCTTTTTGAGTGCACCCAGTTTTTCATGTTTCATGTTTAAAGAAGGTTATAGGTGACAAGCTCCTAGTTCAAACAATATTTCCAGAACTTGATAAGGAAGGAAAAATTATATTGGAACTGGAAGCAGTCACAGAAACAAGAATTCGACAGCTACGGAATCGATCCATTTTGGAGTATCCCATAAAGTGGAAGAACTTATACGCTAAAGATTCCATAAGGGAGGATGAGAATTTTATACATAAGCATCCAGAACTACTCAAGCGTTGAGGAAAACAATTTTTTGAAGGAGAGGGGCTTGTTAGGTCGCTATAATACTAGTGATGCCCCCATTACTATTGTAGTTGTATCCCTTATTAATATTGTTGCGCCCCTATTGTTGGCTTGGTTATATTGTGGCCCCTTAGACTCCTATATATAGAAAGGAGGTTTTTTCATTTGAATCATCCAAGAATTGTTCATTTGTGTAATTTAAAGGAGGTTTCCCCCTCGAAGAGGCTGAATTCTAAGGCGTTCAACTATCTTTTCTATCTTTTTGTGAGTTGGTTTCATAACATTTTCTGTGTTTTAGAATTCGTATGCAAATAATTTCTATATGGGGTTAAAACCCACATTTGGTATCAGAGTTGGTTTGGCTTCAAGGGGATGCCTTTGATGCTAAGGGGTTTCACTCGAGCTTGTGGTAGACCCTGTTCAGTGGGAGATTTGCGGGATCGATTCTGGTGGTGAAAGAAGATGGCAAGCAGTGGAAAGATAGAGATCGAGAAATTTAATAGTCATAGTTTTGAGTTATGGAAACTCAAGATGGAGGATTTGCTGGTGGATAAAGATCCGTGGATCGCGGTAGATCCAGGTACTAAACCAACGAGAGTGTTTGATGAAGAATGGAAGAAGTTGGATCAGAAGGCAAAGCGCACAATACGATTGTGTGTCTCAAATTAAGTATTGCTGAATGTATTAGGGGAAGCTATGGCCAAGGCTTTGTGGGAAAGTTAGGGACTTTATACCAATCTAAGTCTCTAGTGAATAAATTGTTCCTACAGAAAAAGTTGTATAACCTGAGGATGAAAGATGGAGACTCGGTGACAGAGCATCTGAACGCATTTAATATTGTGGTAAGTCAGTTATCATCTGCTGATATTAAAATTTCAGATGAAGATAAGTGCATCAGTTTGTTGCGTTCTCTACCAGATTCGTGGGATAGTCTGGTTATTGCAATAGGTAGCAATGCAACTACTTTGTTGTTTGATGAAATAGTCTCATCCTTGCGGATGAAGGAAATGAGATGGGAAAATATGGAGAGCCAAAATGGTGATGCCTTGTTTGTATGATGACAGTCCTAGAACAGAAAAAAAAATGAGTCATCGAGTGGGAGGTCTAAATCTAGAGGGAGATCTAAATCTCCAAGAAAACCTGTAAAGTGGTGTGCTGGAAATGCGGAAAGGAAGGGCACTACAAAAGGGACTGAAAATCTGAAGCTCCTAATAAAGGAAAGGGATCTGATGATGCTCCTTCTACAGAGGCAAAAACCACCTTAGATGAAGGTGGGGATGTGTACTTGGCTTCTTCAAGTGCACATGTAGATCACGAGGCATGGTTGATTGAATCAGGTGCATCCTTTCACTTCACTACCCATAGAGAGTGGTTCTGTGAGTATGAGAAATATGATGGTGGTGATGTCTTTTTAGGGGATGACAGGAAGGATAGAATCATTGTTCATGGAAAAGTAAAGTTGAAGTTGCAAGGTGGAAGGGTTAGAACACTTTCAGGTGTTTTGCATATTCCTGCATTAGCCAGAAATTTGATTTTTGTAAGCAAGATGGATGATGCAAGTGTAAAAACAGTGTTTGAGAAGGATACCTGCAAGATGGTTTGGGAAGCACTGGTATTGATGCGGGGCATTCGGATTGGAACTCTGTGCAAGCTGCAAGGTAGCACCGTTGTTGATGGGTGCAACAGTTCTATGGTTCCTAAAAGTGGAGTAAAAAATATATTGGTCTCTGGAGAGAAGACCATGCTATGGCATCAAAGGCTTAGACATATTGGAGAGAAGGGCCTTCGAATACTTCATGGTAAAGGTATGGTAGAAGGTATGAGTAATAGCTCTCTGGAT
>APFE030688075.1:164851-212819 GCA_000404065.3 Pinus taeda
TGCACTAAAAAACGAGACAACTAATTATTTTCACAGGAAGTTTTTTTTTCATTTGAAAACTCAAATGCTACTAAGAACGAGCTTTTTCAAAAGAGACCTTTCATTTTTTATTAAAAAACATTTAAAACTATAACTAAAGCAAATCTTTGAGAAAACTATTTAATGAAGCAAACTTAAGATCTACAAACTAACAAAAACCCTATTTGAAGTAAAAAGCTCACAAAAGTCTTTTGAGGATGTTTTACTTGGTCACAAGCAAACCAAGGACTAATTTGTTCAGAATCATAAATAAGTCAAGAACAACCAATTTTGTATTCCTTTTTTAAAAGAAAATCCAAACTTTCAATCACAAGTCTTTCGAAGTTTTGTAAAGAGAAAACTCAAAGCAGATTCCTCAACAAGGGGAGATTTCATAAATGGTCAGACTCTCAAGAAGACTGTTAGACACTAAGGTGATCTGAAGTCCCTACAGCCTCTAAGCTCAGAGCCACTACACAACCAAATCGAAAAACAAACCCAACAAGCAAAACTCCTAGGAATTTCACCTAAACCCTAATGCTAATGAAATTAAACCAAGGAAAGATTTCAACCAGTCACATGCAGGTATGGGCAGAGAATAACCACTAGAAAAACAAAATAAAATTAACTAAAAGAGCAAAAGTCAAAATTTTCAAAAATTTAGCAGGGTATGCAGGTGCAGAGCTCACCTAGGTGCGGGTATGCTCTGTGCACAAAACCAAAGTGCGTACAGGTATGCACTGTGATATAGGCGCAGGCTGCGGACTTCAACTAAAGTAATGAAAAAGAAAAAGCAAAGCTAAATCCACTAAGTCTACCCAAAGCCACACACAACAAGCCAAAAACAGAAACAAAAAGGCAAGTTTCTCAAGTCAAAGAAAAACGAGGAAAACTATCAAGTCCCCAGTGGAGTCGCCATTTTGTCACGCGGAATTAGTCAATCTTGCGAACAAGACAGACCTTCCTAGAATCTAATGAAGACCTAATGACAAACAAACCAACCAGACACTATCTTTCTCTAAATGCGCTTTATAAATAATGGCAAACAAATGTGTTTAAGGGCCTACCTCATGTCCAACGCAAGTTTGGAGATGCCTTCGCTCCTTTGATCCAAATAAGTTCCTTCGTCGCAAACCTGCAAGCACAAACAAGGCAAACGATTAAATAGCACCTGAATATCCAATATTATAAAACATATTTAACATGAAAGTCAAGGAGTCCATGAAACAAATAACATGAGATAATTGTTGAGAAAAATGAGCTTGATTGTATTAATTCAAAAGAGAAGAACCTTACAACCTTTGCCTTGACGCTGTACAAGCTCCTCCCAGGGTCCAACAAGAAGTCTCCTCTACTTTGACAAGCTTCACTCACTCCCCAATGAGGCCAAAAAGGTATTGATCTCTCCTCTTAAGCTCAAATAGGAAGTCTTGATTTCACTAGCATTTACCCTCAAAAGTTCAGCTTCTAACCTCTCTGGCCACTGACCCAATGCCTCAATTTATAGTGCAATGGAGATTAGTTACCAGCTCCTCCTTCAAAGGATAGAGTCCTCCTTCAAAGGGATAGCTCCTCTCAACAAGGGATTAGTTCCTCCTATGATGGGATGCATGAACCACTTGGAGCGAACAATCCACGTAACAAATGCTTCTAGAAAACTCTAGAACTAACCCAAGATGATTTTTTTAAGATAAAGATTGTGCCTTTTGACTTTTACAGGGGTACGCACCCTCCCCTTTACATACAGAGCGTATAAGTACGCAGATAACTTGAACAAAGGTGCGGGCCTGCAGGAAAAAGTAAGAGAAAGTGTGGAACCAGAGTTACATTTCTTTTTTGATGTCTTTCTCTCATTTTTTAAGCTTGTTTTGAAGAGCTGAGGTTTAAGACTTGCTTTGGAAGCTCGTATAGGTAATGATAGGTCTACACCGACTGAAAATAATCAAGGTGACGATATTTTTGTGTAACACCAGGGAAAGGGAGAGCCCCTAATACCTTTACACCTAGAAGTCCAAATCCAAATCCATATAGAAGAACTAATGAGCAGTTGCAGATTTTGCAAAGAGACAAAGATGCTAATGAAGACCAAAGGGTGATGGCTCCTTTCCAAAATATAGTCATGGAAGAAGAGAATTTTGAAGAAGAGGATGAAATCCATTGTCTGGAAGACAAAGGCAATGTTCCTTTTTTACGTCAGCTGCCTATCAAAAGTCATTATGCAATGACAAGATCAGCCAAGAATGGGATGGTAAAGCTATTCTACAAACTGTAGATCAACAAAGATATAATTTGAGGTCAAATGCCAAGGAAACTCCTGTTCAAAGAGTTGATGTCCCTGCAGTATAGCAAGCTAATAAGAGAAAACAACCAGCAGTTGATCCCATCATCCTCAAAGCTCCAGCTCATGAGGTAAGAGGCCTCTACAAGTCCCCTTCTCTTTTCATTTTTCAATCTAAGATCCAAAATCTAAGAATACCTATGCCTCTGATTGAACTAGTGAGGAATGAGTCCTTCAAAAGATCCATCCTTGAGGCCCTTGAGCCTAAAGCCATCCAAGGCCCCACAGACCATGTAAATCTGCAAGATGATAAGCCAACTGTTATTCTCAGCCCAATGATTGAAAATTTTGAAGACAGATACCCATCATTGTATGTCTCTCTGACTATTCATTGTAAAATCCTTCACAACTACCTTCTGGACACTAGAGCCAACCATAATCTAATGCCCAAGGTTGCCATGGATGAGCTGGGTCGGGACATTACCAAGCCTTATCACGACCTGTTCTCTTTTGACTCTAGAAAAGTTAAATATTTGGGATTAATCAAATACCTAGCCATCACTTTGCCTCAGCTGCCCATGAAAAGCATGATGATAGATATTGTGGTAGCAGATGTACCCCCCAAGTTTGGCATGTTACTATCTAGAGGTTGGATCAAGAGACTAAGTGGATCATTACAAAATGATCTGTCTTATGCTACTATCCTAGTTTTCGGAGGTGAGAGCAAGAGATTATACAGAGAAGCGTAGTTAGCTTATATAATCAGGGATGAAAAGAATCCCATCAATCATCCCATATATTCTATCGACACTGATTTTGGAGCTTGTATTCTTCATACTGAGGAATCTCAGTTGGCCTCCACACAGCTCAAGAAAACAGTTTTCCAGATCGCAGAGGAAGAAAACCCATAGATTTGGGATATGTTTTTTGATGGGGATTGCTCTAAAGAAGCTGTAGGGGAAGCTGTAGTCCTTGAGTCCCCAACATAGGAATACATTCATTTGTCTTTCAAATTAACCTTTCAAGTCACAAACAACATTGCAGAGTACGAAACTTTGATTTTGGGCTTGAACACTGCTAAAGAAATGGGCATCAAAGGCTTGAAAGTGTTTGGGGACTCAACTTTAGTAGGTAAATAAAACTTTCCAAGCTAGGTATCCAAGGCTGAAGGCATACAGAGATGAGGTATGGAGAATAAAGGACTCTTTCAATAATTTCAGTACTTCTTATATTCCAAGAATGAAGAACCAGCTTGCCAACTCCCTTGATCTAGCATGTTTATTCCTCCTTTGCCTCCTAAATAGACATATGAAGTTCAGTTAAAATACAGACTGTCTCTGCTCGATAATGTCAAATATTGGAGATTTTTTGAAGATGGTGAGGAAATTAATAGGTTTTTGCAAGTCATTGAGGAATTTTCTGAAACGCACATCGATCAGGAAAATGAAGCCATGGGAGAATGTGACCAGCCCAAGCTAAAAAGCAAGATCGGCCAAGGAAGCATCGTCTAGCTACCCAATAATCACATACCAAAAGGATTGGTGCCTCTATAGAAGCTTTTCGACCAAAACAATGTGCCATATAAGCCTGCCGAAATAGAAAATGAGTTTGTTGTTCGCAAACATAATATAGGGAGCCCAACCCATCCAAAAAACATAAATATGTCCACACATTTGTCCTCTGCCCAGAATTTCGAGTATTGCACCCTTATGAAGCAATTCACTGAAATTTTTTTCATGGGAATACAGTGACCTTAAAACTTATGACGTAGATTTCATACAGCATAAGATTCCACTAGAAAATAATACCACCCCTTTTAAGCAGAAGTTAAGACCTATCAGCCCTCTCTTATTGCCTTTGATTGAGAAAGAGATCAAGAAGCTGTTGGATGCCAAAATTATAGTGCCCCTAAGGTATTCAAAATGGATAGCTAATCTTGTGGTAGTGAGAAAGAAAAATGGAGAAATCAGGCTTTGTGTTGAATTTAGAAATCTTAACAAGTGCTCTAAAAAAGATAACTATCCCCTACCTAAGATGGAACACTTATTGCAAAGAATTTCAAGGGCTAGAGTCATGTCTTTCTTAGATGGATTTGCAGGCTACAATCAGATTGTTGTACATCCTAAAGATCAGGAAAAGACTGCCTTTACTATTCTTTGGGGCACTTTCATGTACTCCAAGATGCCTTTTGGACTGATGAATGTTGGGGTTACTTTTCAGAGGGCCATGGACATAGCCTTTGTGGGAGAGAAGGACAAGTTTTTCCTTATTTATCTTGATGAGATAACAATCTTCTCCAACAGCCACAAAGACCATTTACAACATTTAAAGAAGGTCATCCTAAAGTGCAGATAGTTTGGAATCTTAGTGAACCCAAAGAAGTCACAGTTTGCTTTAGAAGAAGGCAAACTTCTGGGACATATTGTTTCTGTTAAAGGTGTGAAGATTGATCCAGCAAGGGTTCAAGCCATTCGTACATTGTCCATCCCAAGGTTGAAAAAGGACATCCAATCCTTCCTTGGTAAGATTAAATTTGTAAGAAGGTTCATTCCAAACTTTGCAGAGCTAGTAAAGAATATCACTCCCATGCTGAACAAAGGATCAAAAATAAAATGGACAACTGCTTCAAGAAGCTCTTTTGAAGCCATCAAGCAAGCTATCATGAAAGCTCCTACTCTAATAAGCCCAAAATACACTAAGGGGTTTTGCATCTTCTCTTTTGCCTCTTATGATACAATTGCAGTAGTTCTGTTGTAGAAAAATGATGAATGCATAGAACACCCCATGGCCTTTTTCAGAAAAACTTTAAGGGATGTTGAATTAAGGTATGACCTTATTGAAAAACAAGCTTATGCTCTCATTAAATCTTTGAAAGCATTCATAATTTATATTCTGCATTCCAAAGTAATTGCATATGTACCTTCAGCCTCAGTAAAAGATATCCTGACTCAGCCAGATATTGATGGAAAGAGGGCAAAATGGACTGGATTCGTAGAATTTGACATAGAGGTGAAGCCCACTAAGCTTGTCAAAGGCCAGGGCTTGGCTAAGCTTATGGCTGAAGAAAATTGTAGCTTGTTAGATATAGATTGCATGGGACTAAATTCAGATGATGAGCAGACAAAGGGAGCAGCAGAAAACCAAAAACAGAATCAGTCTTTGGCTGAAAAGCTGCCCACATGTGAATGGTATTACAACATAGTTCATTTTTTGCAAAAGCTAGAAGTCCCTCCTGGGCTTAGCTCAAGTCAAGCTCGTGCCATTAAACTCAGATCAGCCAAATTCTATATTGATAAAAATTTTCTTTATTGGAAAGACCCATCACGAATCCTCTTGAGGTGTTTAGATAAAGAACAATCTGCGGAAGTCGTACACCAGTTCCATTCTAGCATCTGTGGAGGGCATCATTATTGGAAAACCAAAGCTCACAAAATCTTGAGGGCTAGATATTATTGGCCTACTCTATTTTCTGATGTGTTTTCTTTTGTAAAAGCTTATGAAAAATGCCAAAGGTTTGCAAGAAGACAACAACTAAAATCTCTACCCTTGAAGCCAATTCATGTCCATGGTCCCTTCCAGCAGTGGGGCTTGGACTTTATAGGTGAGATCAATCCACATTCCAGTGGCCAACACAAATGGATTTTAGTAGCCACTAATTATTTCACCAAGTGGATTGAGGCTATACCCTCTAAGAATGCCAATCATCAGGTTGTCATAAAATTCTTGAATGAGAATATTTTCACTAGATTTGGTTGCCCAACCATACTAGTCACTGATAATGCAACAACTTTCAAGGCAAAAGAATTGATGTATTTGACTGAATCCATGGGCATTCAAGTGGTGGATTCTACCTCATATTATCCTCGAGGCAATGGCGTAGCAAAATCATCTAACAAAATTCTGGTAAGGGTAATAAAAAAGCTGTTAGAGGACAACAAAAAGAGTTGGGTTTCCAAGTTGAAGTTTGCACTATGGGCTGACAGAGTTACCATCAAAAAGTCCATAGGGAATTCTCCATTCAAACTGGTTTATGGTGCTGATGTTGTTTTCCCCATCCAGCTCATTCTCTTTGTGGCTAAGTTCTTGCAAGAAGAGCAAGATGAAGGGAATGATATGGTAAGAAGAATAAATAACATGGTTGAACTACATCAGATAAGAGAGCAGCTGGTTGAGAAATCAAAGGCTCATCATAAGGCAATCAAAGAAACCTTTGACAGGAAGGCAAAAGTGGACAATTTCCAAGTTGGTGATTGGCTGCTTAAATGGGATGCATTTAAGGAGAAGAGAGTTAATCATGGCAAGTTTGACTCCTTATGGATAGGTCCTTTTGTCATCACTCACATTCAGCACAACAATACATTCATCCTGCACAATTTGGAAGGAGGAGATACTTTTGGTAGCCCAGTAAATGGGCGGTTCTTGAAACTCTATTTCATTTAAGGCCTTAAAGCCTTGGTATTGTAAATATGTTTTTCTTTCAATTTTTATTTTTATGCTAAAAAGACTCCATGCCCAATGGAACACTAGAAAGAAGATTTAATTTTTGTTTTACAGGAAAGGCATTGATCCGAGATCCTTGAAACCTCACAGGGAGGATTTCATCCCTAGAATGAGCCAATGTTGGCTTTGCTGACAAAAGGCCCAAAATTGGGTCCATACATGTCCTAAAAGTCTTCAAAAGATGCTCAAAAATCATCCATCGATCGAAATGAGCAAGGGAGGAAAGCCCTTGGAAGGGCTAAAAATCACTATTGGGAGGCGAAAACCAAAGGAAAACAGTGAAAAACCCACAAAAACAGGCTTAAAAAGAGAAGGAACAGCCACCGTTAGATCTAGCCAATCAACGGCCTAGATATAGGTAGCTAATCACAATCAGCCAAGTAGAGGGGACAGTTTATAGGTGCGCACATGACACCACCGATCAGCGATCGCTAATGATCGGATCGGCGGGGAGCATATGCGGTGATATATATATATATATATATATATATATATATATATATATATATATATATATATATATATATATATATATATATATATATATATTATATATATATATAATATATATATTATATATATATATATATATATAGATACATATATAAGGCCCGGGTATTCAGCGATTAAAGATTGCGATGGGGTCACATCGTTATATTGCATCGACACTATACCATAAGGCGGGGCCTATGCACAGGTGCAAGTGCGATGTGATAACCAGACCTAATGGCATTATAGTGGGGATTTCATACATTTTGAGATCTACGCCCAGGCCATTTTCAATGTATTTGGTATATTTTCATTATATAAACGGAAATACAAAGGGAGCCTTGGCAGCACCGATAGTGATAAAGCCCAAACCCGAAAGGGTTCAGGAATGACATTGTATAATTTTTCATGTCCGCCAACGCCAATTTTCCCGTGTTTTTAACGTTTTAGGCATACTTCAAAATACAAAGGAAAAGTTAAAACAAGCAGGATTTCGGGTGGGCTATGGGCGGTAAGTGGTTTAGGCCGAGCTCCGCCCGATGCCATACAACAGCTGCCACGTGTCCAAGACAAGGAGAGAGAAAACTGCCCTCATCAGGCGGTTAACTCTAGTACAAAGGAGGCACCCAAAATGAATCATCACCATTGGATTTGGAACTCCCAGATCGACGATAGAGACATGTTTCCATTGCAAAGGCGGACCCAAGAGGGGAATAAGCCATTTCTAAGGATTTCTTAAGTCTGATACGGACAGAGGTAGGCGGGATTTTCACAGTGTCACTGTGTTTTCTATTTTAAACAGAAAACAGTCTTGTATTAACAGAAAGGGGCCATTTAGAGGGATATACGGGCCCGAAGACCCATTACACCATATAACAAAGCCCGGGAGACATATTGCCAGGAAACAAGAGCCTGGAAAGGGAAAGAGAAGGGCCATAGCATGCTGCAACCCGAATCAAATAAGATCAGGGAGCATCAACAACACAGACAAGCACAACCACCACACCAACAAACATTATGGGGCAACTTGGCCATGAGAGAGCACCTAGACAGCGTAGAAACTGCCCAAAATATCTGAATGCGGTTATTCCTTTGTCAGAAGAGGAAAACCACCGAGCCATGCTTGCCTAGAGGGCATCAAATCAGTTAAACAATGCATAGTAGGCATAGTAAGACTCTGAACTTTGTAAAGAGCTCAGGAGCATTGTGAACAAGCTATAAATAGTTGTTAGTGAGATGTAATAGAGGTTCAACTTTTGGAGGTTATTCCTCCTCTGTTCCTTCAAGCTTCTGATCTTCATTCTAGAAATACAAGCCTCTTTTGCCATTATATGTTCAACATCCATTCTCTTTGCTATTCTATGCTTACACTTGAAAAGTTTGTTCATGTTTCCTTTGTGTCTAAGGCCAGATAATTGTCATCTTATCTCTGCTTTGATAACTTAAATTTGCAAGATTCTTTGCCACCTGTAGCTAACCATTCATATGTGGTCATATATGCATCTACAAGTATAGTCAGTATTCTCTTTCGCTGCCTGTAGCTAGTCATTCATTTATGTTTATATATGCAATCTACTGATACAGTTAGTATTCTCCATCTATCCATTAAATCTATAAGCTATTGAGCATTAGTGGTTTAAAGCCTTGTTTTGTTGCGAGTTTTCATGCATGCATTGAGTGGAATAGAGATGAAATGGTCATCTAACTTGATCCAAACCATCATCCATTACAATAGTTCTGAGAACAATATTGAAGATTATATGTTACCAAGCATCTCCAAGCCGCAACCTAGGAGAGTTTCCTGGAGTGCTAACAGTACCAATGGACTTTTTGGTAGTTAACCTCTCTACCCATAAGGCATTAACCAAATTTTTGTTCCAGGTCTTCTTATTGTCTTCTAACAATTTCTTGATGATATTAACAAGGATTTTGTTTGAGGATTTTGCAAGTCCATTACCTTGAGGGTAATAGGTTGTGGAATGGCCAAGGGTAATGTGGTATCGATTACAAAAGTCTACCATTTTCTTGGATTTGAAGGCAGTTGCATTATCAATAATGAGCTTTTGTGGGCGTCCAAATCTTGAAAGGATATTGTTTTCAAGGAATGAGATGATGACAGAATCAATGGCTTGTCTAGAAGGGATAAATTCTATCCATTTAGTAAAGTAATTAGTGGTTGTCAAAATCCATTTATGTTGGGCTGAGGAGGATGGGTGATTTTCACCAATGAATTCCACACCCCATCGTTGAAATGGGATTTATGTGGAGATGGGTTTGAGGGGTAAAGGTAATAGCTTTTTCTTGCCTTCAAAGATTTGGCATTTGTGACAGGAGGTCACATATTTTCTGACATCTGCAAAAAGGGTAGGCCAACAAAAACCTACCCTTAAAACCTTATCAACAATTGTTTTCCAATATAGGTGTCCCCCACAATCTCCTGCATGAAATTCTTGCATGACTTTGTCAACTTCATTTTTTAAAAAACAATTGAACAAAATGCCACCATTATCTTTCCAAAATAAAGCATTGCCTATGATACAATATTTCATTGATTTCATTTTCAAGAATCTACCTTTAGTTCTAGATAAACCAGGAGGAGATTGTAAATTTAGTAAAACAAATATGATATCTATATACCAAGGTGAATCTAAAAAAGCTTCATTGATCTGTGGAGTCGCCATCTCTTCCTGATCATCTAGAGCACCAATGAAATTTATATTTAAGGCTTGATAGTTCGATTCAGCCATGAGTTTGGCTAAACCTTGGACTTTGACTAGTTTTGTGGGCTTTATTTGAATATCATATTCCAAAATAGTGGCAATCCATTTGTCTCTCTTTCCTTCAAGCCCATTCTGTGTTAGAATGTCCTTTAGTACAAACATATGCAATGATATGTGAGTATAAAATGTACACTATGAAATCCTTTATGGATTTTACTAAAGCAAGAGCTTGTTTTTCCATTATATTATACTTTAGTGTAGCATCTCTCAACGATTTGTTGAAAAATGCAATAGGTTGCTCATAACCTTGATCATTCTTTTGCAACAAGACTGTTACAATGGTATGTTATGAAGCAAAAGAAAAAATTATAAAATCTTTTTTGAAATCAAGACCTATGAGGACACGTATTTTAGTAAGGTCTTCTTTGATTGCCTAAAAAGACTACTTAGCCTCTACTGTCCACTTAAGAGTTGAATATTTCTTTAACCTGTTATTCAATTCTCTGATTAGTTCTTCTAAGTTAGAAATGAATCTTCTAAGAAAAATTATTTTACCTAAGAATGATTGCAATTCTTTAATGTTTCTAGGGTGACTGATGTTTAGGATTACCTCTATTCTAGCTGGATCAATTCCGATGCCTGTTATAGACATATTTGGGCACTTCAACCCCAAACTTATATGTTGATAAACTAGGGCTCTTCAACCCCTAAAAGAGTTTTTTTATACCCTAAAACAACATGGTCATCTGATTACATCATTCCCCAAAAGTTCCACCTGAGAAACCATCCAAAAATGGCCTAAACTGAACCATACTGACTGCTCCATTGGCAAGGTGCAATGCATATTGAGTGTTACACTGCCCAGGAGTGATGCATACTATTTGGGCCTTCTATTGGGTGTGATGGGCGAGGATGGACAAATGTCCGAGACAGTTTGCTAGGTGCTTGCTCATGGTATCTTCTAGAAACTTCTCCTATGACACTTGCCTCTTTGAATTCGCCCAGGGATGAGTAAGAGATCCAAGAAATCTCCAAGTGGAACCAACTGTAACAAGTGGAATGACACTAATCAAAACCCATAGATGACTCACATCCTAGCACACATCTATAAATGGATCCCTCATCTAAGAGATCTAGAGGCTGGAATATTGCGAATTGCAAGGAAGTGTTAATAGTTTGTAATTCAGGAAGGAGCATTGTATTGTTGATGTGATTTTTCTATTTCATGAGGTGAAGAGGGATTGATGCTGGGAGGATGATGCTGGATCAGACAACTAGGTTGTAATTCTATCTTCTATTTAATAAATTTCTTCAAGTTTTCTTCCATATGATTGTGCAATTGTGAATGTTATCATTTGTGAATGCTATTGTATGTTCATTATATATCGATCCTATAATATTTATTTTATAATAGATCAGGATGCTTTGATGGTTCTTTTTTACTATGTTTCTATAGGTACTCTCCAAGCGGGTTAAGTACAGGGAGGAGTTGCAAGCTCTGTCAAGGAGGAGAGAGGTCAAGCAAGAGATTAAGCAGACGTTCTAGGTTGGTTCCATTATCTTTCTCTTGTCTATTATACATAGAAGAAATCATTGAATTTCTTTAAACTGTTGCTTCTAAGGTAGCTGCCAAACCGAGAGGGGTAGTTGTTCAAAACGACACTAGTTTTCCTAAAAACAAATTGGTGACTCCGTTGGGGAATCGAATAGATGTTTGTTTGTTGTTATTGTTTGTTTTATAAACTATAGACAGAGCTTGAAGTCAGCCAGGTAGCCTTCGAACTGCTCTTGCTCTGCAATTGCATAATAGATGAATGTTGCTTTAATCAATCTCTAGTTTAGTTTATGAATTAAACATTTGGTGTTGGTAGCCCAGTAACCTCTCAAGTCATTCCTCTATACTTTGTTGTTTACTGTCCATCATAGCTCAGCTTAACTCACTGAAAACAGCTTCACATCTGAGCCAAAACCCATTTCAGTTGCGTTCCCTAGCCCATCGCACTGTCTGTCACTATAACCTAGTATGCATCGCACCTCCCAATTGTGTAAAGTGTGATGCATTCTTGTTTCTATGAAGCCCAGGTGCAATGACTGACTAAACGTATTTCCATTCTAGAAATTGGGGGTTTTTTACCTTGTTTTCAGTTTTGTTTAGTTGTTTTGTTGCTTATGAATAGTGCCTCCTTACTAAAGCCTACTGGCATCACATAAATAAGCCTCCATTAGATTAGAATTAGTAAATGTTTTTTATGTATTTCTTCATCATTTACAATCCTTTGTCGAAAAGTTTCTTAAATTGATCTGTCGCTTTGGTACAAAAAGTGTCGTAATTGTCATTTTGTGTCGAAAAGAGAAGTTTCATGGGTTCTTCCTTCCCTGGATAGTCGATTGAACTTTTCGTCATGTATTTGATTTGATTTTTTTATATTCAAAGTTTCAAAAGCATATTTTATTCAAAATTGAAAAGTGTCATTTAGTCTTCCTTTCTCTTTTGAAGAAGAAATTGTCGAAAATGTCATTTTGAAAGAAATATTTCAGATCTTTACTGCATCTAGTTTTCCTTTTTGGCATTTTTCACATTAAATAAAATGAAAAATGAATACATGCATTTGCATTTTCATTTAGTTTATGTGTGAAAAATGATTTAGGAAAATGCACTAGTGTGTGCTCTTTGCTCTTTGTTTGAAAGAATTGTAATCTTCTTTCCCTAGTAGCTAGGATTTTCATTGCTCAAAATAACAAAGATTGTTTATCATTGTAGGTTGCACTTTAGGAATCTCAAATCAACATCACGCGGTGAACCATTGAAAGGCAAACTTTAAACAAGATCAACTCTAAAATAAATTTCAATGAATCTAACAATGCTTTGGAACTTAACGCAACACATCTATAGGTATAGGCTAGAGACGTGTTCCGGCGTCGTAAAAACTAGTAACTATCATTTTCATTGAAGGTTGGGTGATTCCTCCTCCTTGATATGACAAGTTCTAGCATGGAATTGTGCTCCCCGTATCGTCGAGTATATATTGGAAGAACACAATAGGCTTATATCCTTTATCCATAGGAGGTTGAATCTTCCACCTTATTGATCACAATTCACTGAAAACAACATTCAGGAAGATTGACTGCCGTGCATAAGTCCTTGGTAATTTCTCTTTAATTTATCACCAAGTTGTATATTGCAGTTTTTCGATTGGTTTGGTAATCCCTTTGTCTAGATTTTTCAGCGTAGATACTTTCCTTCCTTTTCGACTCTTTAAAAGAAAAGGTCCATCTAAGCATTTGTCACTTCAGGCTCATTAAAAATCGAAGGAGACTAGAGTCATCTTTATCTTTTTCTCGACCCTTAAAAACTGAAAAAGAAAAGTTGTGTCAAAGATTCTTTAAAATTAATTGAATTTGGAATAACATCCTTGTTCCTTAGTTGATCTTAGGTTGAGATATATGGAGACAAATTCGGGATCCACCAATCAAGGAATCCCTTTTGAGGAGAATCCTAGTCCTTTTTCTTCTTGGGGAAATATTGGTGCTCTGTATATGGCCACATTGTCCCTTCCGAGAATTACCATTCGCTTGCCGGTATGGCTGTTTTCAACCTCTATGGTTCAAAATGTCGTGATTCCTCTGCAATCGAATCAACCTCCAGTTGATACTAAAGTTGACCCTTTGCCTTCTTCTTCGTTTGTTTCTCCCTCCCCTTCTTCTTCTTCACTTGGTGAAAGTAGTAATGTTAGTAACCAGGTTACTGAGAAGAAGAAGAAACGGAAGGAAAAGAAGAAGAAGCCAATTAAACAAGGGGACAACCAAGCAACCATTGCTTTGAATGCATCATCTGGTTAAAATCCACACATTAAACTTCCCAAAACCAAATTTCCATGCATATTTGTGCGGGTGACCATTTTTCTTGAGACTGTCCTTGATTTCCTCAGATCTTGAGAGAATTGTCTCCCTGTTTGCACCATCTTGTGTCATCAAATTCTAGAGATCATGTTGATAACACACCTTCAACTAGTGATAGTAAAGTTCATGGAGAGATGAGAAAGGTTAGGTTTCCATGTCAGTTATGTGAAGGCAACCATACCCTTCACCTTTGTTCTTTTTTGGATGAAGCCAAAAGAGTGTTGGATAACCATCCTGCTTCACTGCAGCGACTTCCATCTGGCTACAAGAAACTCTCCCCATGTCCTTTACTAGTTGAAAAACCGACTGACTTAAATCAACCATCGGTCGAAACCACTCTCTATGAAAGTGAATCTTTTAAGTCTATACCTGACCAAAATCAACAGGTCGAGGTAACAATTGACCCAGTTCCACCTTCAGATAATCGTACCTTTCCCAAAGAGAGTGGAAATGATACCATTCAAATTCTTTTTATTACTTCAAATTCTGATGAACTTGGAGGCAGTCAGCCTATTCCATCTAGACAAGAGGAAAACCTTCCAGTTATTGTAACACAAGGGGTTAATTCATCCATTTATTCAGTACCCCCTCTAAGTAGTCTAGTCACTTCATTTGATTGGAATCAACAAGCAAAATCTTGCCTTCCTTCTTATGTACCTTTCCAAATCATAGTACAAATTTATAAAATGATCGTGTCTGGCACTATCATAGATGAAGGTGCATCAGTGAGTATCCTTTCCTCAACTACTTGGAAAGCACTTGGTTTGCCATTGCTTATGCCTGTTACACAAAATTTGTTAGTCTTTAACAAAGGAACTAGTTGACCATTAGGGATCCTTCCTAAGTTACTGATCATTTTGGGAGGGAAAATCATTCATCTGAATGTGATGTTAGTCCCAAGACCGTTAGATTACAATTTACTTCTGGGGTGTAACTATGTTTACAACATGGAATCGATTGTTTCAACTCTCTTCCGAGTGATGCATTTCTCGCATAAAGGTAAAATTGTCACCATTGACCAGCTTTCATTTCCCGATCCAAGCATAGCTCCAAGTCAATCATCATCCCTAAATGGTCCATTTACATCAATAGTATCACTTGAACCTTCATTCCATCCACCTGATAGCCAGGAGTCATATGGTGAATGTAACAAAGCTTAGGAGGCATGCACCCTTGTCTATTATGGACGTATCCAGTTGTAAAGATAAGTTTCCCTGTAGGTGATGTGATTGGTCTGTTATACCGGTTTGACACACCATTCACCTTTTTCTATTCTGGACGAAGCCAAGGAGGTGTTTTGTCTATTCTAGACAAAACCATCCTGCCTAACCACATAAATTTCCATATGGTTACAGGAGACTCCTTTTCATCATGCTAGGGGCATGCAAACCTTTTTCTCTCCCATTTTCATTTTTCATTTTTAATTTGTAGTTTTGCCGTTTTTTTTTCAATTTTCAATTTTGTCATTTTCAAGCTTATATAAAAAATAAAAAGAACTGCAACCAAGCATAGTTTTTTCATTTCAAGCTTGTGTAAAAATCTAACCAAAACCAAGCATAGTTCCCCCATGGTTCAAGCTTGTCAAAAAATGAACCCACCACCTAACTAACCTTAGTGATTGCCATTCTATCAGCCTTTTGAGCCTTGGTTGTGTACCTCTCATCACCTCCATCCCTTTGGCCGATCATACGCTCTCACTTGGTTGTTTTACCCCTTTTTAAGGAACAGTTGCGATGAGTGGTCTTATTAGCCAACCTCTTCACAGAATTCACCATGTTTTGAGAAGTTCCAAGATTACTCAAAACTAGTTTCTACCCTAGACACCACTCATTCCTCAAATCGAGTCTCCTTTAAACCCTTTTCAGACTCATTAAATATGAAAAGATTGTCGAGCAATTGGCCTTTCCAACTCGTTAAAGTGCTTGGAAATGTCATCCCTCCTGTATAATTTTATATTTTTTCGGACCCGAGGGATTATCCTACGAAAACGTGCGAGCACTTGTCGTTTTCGGCTCGTTAAAGTGATCGGAAAAGTCATTCCTTTTGTATTATTTTATCCTTTTTCGGACCTAAGGGATTATTTTACAAAAAAGAACTTCTGGAGTTTTCTTTTCATCCCTTTTCAAACTCTCTAAACATGAAAAGGACCGAGTTATCCTTGTCATTAAACTTGTTAAAACAATAGTGACAAACTTCTCCATTCTAGACAAGATCGAGTTTCACTGTCGCTAGACTCGTTAAAACATAGCGACAGGTCTGCCCGAAGGGAAAATTATAGAACAAGCATATGTTATCCTCCTCAAGCTTGAAAAAAATAAAGAGGTATTGGTCAGAAATGACTGGGAAAAAAGGAAAAAAAAAAATTGAAGAACTTATGGTAGCAGGTCACTCTTGAACATGACACTTTCACTCCATCACAATTATTGAGTCGGGCTGGGTATTCCATTCACCGGTCATCTCACCAATGGTCTTTTGCACCATCCATCTTTTGGGGTTAACGCTACCAATCCATCTCAATGTTTCCGACATGTTCAAGAGAAGTCATTCAGTTGAGAAACCACAATCCAGTTAATGCCTCATCCACTGCCATACCTCCAACCTTCATTTTTTCATGACCGCTTCTTATTGACATCAGCTCATTATCAAAGAAGTTGACTTAGAAACACCCCTTTCAGTACTTTGAAGCTTGCATGCCTCAATGGGAAGTTTCTCACTTCCAGCGATAGGTTGACATCAATGGCCTTCGACTGAAAGATTTTGCGTGGTATTCGACATCAGATCATATATTCACACCACATGAATTGTATTGTAGTACCTTGAGGGTCATTATCATTATCAGTGATTCCTCTCGCGCCTGTTAACAACTCACATTATTGGCTGGTAATAAGGTGATATCTTTCCATGTTCGACTTCAGAACATCTCTTCACATGGATTGACTTATACATCGGGCGAAGATTGAATGAGTTTGAAGACCCTGAATCTAGTCTCATCCATCCAGGTTGTGATATATTAAGGGATATAAAAACATCAAATGTACAAAGACACTACACAGATGGTCATCCAAACCAAGGATGATGACTCTACATATGAAGAATCAATAGTCTGCATCTGCAGATGACTATCTGATCTATGTACATGAAATGAATTTATAAAGCTGAGCATGGGAATGCCTACATCATCTAGATCATGAAAATTATATCATGATGATGTATTGTATTGTTACTTATGCAGGTCACTTTCCAGTTCAAAACCTCGGATCCTCATGATAAAGCATTTCACCCGACATCAATATTTACGACTTCATGCTTTAGGGGGCAATTGTTATAGACATATTTGGGCACTTCAACCCCAAACTTATATGTCGATAAAATAGGGCTCTTCAACCCCTAAAAGAGTTGTTTTATACCCTAAAAGAACATGGTCATCTGATTACATCATTCCCCAAAAGTTCCACCTGAGAAACCATCCAGAAATGGCCTAAATTGAACCATACTGACTGCTCCACTGGCAAGGTGTGATGCATACTGAGTGTTACACTACCCAGGTGCGATGCATATTGTTCGGGCCTTCTATAGGGTGTGATGGGCGAGGATGGACAAATGTCCAAGATAGTTTGCTAGGTGGTTGCTCATGGAATCTTCTAGAAACTTCTCCTATGACACTTGCCTCTCTGAATTCACCCAGGAATGAGTAAGAGATCCAAGAAATCTCCAAGTGGAACCAATTGTAACAAGCGGAATGACACTAATCAAAACCCAGAGATGACTCACATCCTTGCACACATTTATAAATGGATCCCTCATCTAAGAGATCTGGAGGCTGGAATACTGTGAATTTCAAGGAAGTGCTGATAGTTTATAATTGAGGAAGGATCATTGTATTGTTGGTGAGATTTTGCTATTTCATGAGGTGAAGAGGGATTGATGCTGGGAGGATGATGTTGGATCAGATAACTAGGTTATAAGTCTCCCTTCTATTTAATAAAGTTCTTCAAGTTTTCTTCCATATGATTGTGCAATTGTGAATGTTATCATTTGTGAATGCTATTGTATGTTCATTATATATCTGATTCTGTAATATTTATGTTATAATAGATCAAAATGCTTTGACGATTCTTTGTTATTGTGTTTCTACAGGTACTCTCCAAGTGGGTTAAGTACGGGGAGGAGTTGCAAGATCTGTCAAGGGGGAGAGAGATCAAGCAAGGGATTAAGCAGAAGTTCCAGGTTTGTTCCATTATCTTTCTCTTATCTATTATACATAGAAGAAATCATTGAATTTCTTTAAACTGTTGTTTTTAGGGTAGCTTCCAAACCTAGAGGGCTAGTCATTTGAAAAGACACTAGTTTTCTCAGAAACAATGCCCTCTTTTGAAATTATGTGTCTTAAGAGTTTACCTTCTTCAAGCCCAAAGAGTGTCTTTTTGGGATTTAAGGATATGCCAAATTTTCTACATTTTATGAACACTCTTCTTAGGTGATCTAGATGTTCATTATCTGATTTGGAAAACACTGTGATATCATCTTGGTAAACAACTAGAAATTCATGGATTTCTTTTGCAAAAGCTATGTCCATTGCTCTTTGGAATGTTGCTCCAGCATTCATCAATCCAAAAGGCTTTTTCAAATACATGAAAGTACCCCTGGGAGTCGTAAGTGCAGTATTTGCTTGATCCTTTGGTTGAACTAAGATTTGGTTGTATCCAAAGAATCCATCAAGTAATGAAATTCTGGATGATCCTACTACCCTCTGGAGAATGTGGTCCATTTTAGGGAGGGGATAGTTATCCTTCAGTGATACTTTGTTCAAGTTTATGAAATCAACACAAAGTCTGATTTATTCTATTTTCTTTCTAGTGGTAACTAAATTAGAGACCCAATCTGAATATCTAATAGGTGATATGATTTATGCCTCATACATCCTTTTTACTTCTTTTTCAATCAATGGCATAAGAACTAGATTAATTCTCCTAAGATTTTGTTTAAAGGGTTTCTGATCGTCTCTGATGGGTATTTTATGTTGAATAATGCTGGTGTCATAAGACTTGAGGTCTTCATAACTCCAGGCAAAGACATCTTGAAATTCTTTAAACAGACTTATGTATTTCAGCTTTTTAGCTGGAGGTAATGCTTTGGATAATTTAACAAGCTTAGGTTTTTCTTCTGTTCCTAGGTTGCATTCTTCTATGTGTGATCTTAAAGGCTCCATTTTTGGTTTCCCAGCTACATCATTTGAATCAAAAAGGTCTTCCAATGGGACTAATCCCTTAGGCAAAAAGTTATTGTTAAGGTTTAAAATCTCATAATCATCATTAACTAGTTCTTCTATTTCTGTTTTTTCTAAGTTATCTATTTCTGCTTTAGTGAATTTAGTGGGTTTATAGATAGCATTTATATCTATCTTACCATCTATGATGTCATCTATTGTACAATCAATTTTTATGTTACAATTTTGGAATTCTCCCTCAGCATTCATGAAATCATAGATTTGAGAATCTTGTGAAAAAATTTGCCAATATTTCAAGTTGTCAGGTATAACAGACCCATGTCTTACCTCTGTAGTGTATTGGTGGTTGCGCTGAAAGGCTAATCTGCAAGTGCTAGCAAAAGTAGCCAAACTATGAGCTTGCATGTTATGTTTCCTAGGAATAACAACAAAATCAATTTCAAGAAGTTCTTTAATCAGATCTATAACAACTTCTCTGTATTGTCTAAGTCTAGGATTATTCACAGAATACTCTCCTCTAATTTTTTTTATGATCAATTCAGAGTCTCCCATGATAGAAACTCTCTTGGCTCCAAGGTTTCTCACAATTTGCAATAGGATTATTCACATAATACTCTCCTGTAATTTGTTTTATGATCAATTCAAAGTCTCCCATGATAGAAACTCTCTTGGCTCCAAAGTTTCTCACAATTTGCAATCCTAAGATTAAAGCTTCATACTCTGCCATGTTGTTTGTGCATTTAAAGTTTAATCTAAAGGCATGACCTTTAGAATGATTATCTTCCATATTATGAATCCAAATTCCTGCACTTGCTCCTAATTAGTTCACTGAACCATCAAATTCTAAGTGCCACCTAGATTTATGAAATATATTTTCACTGTCAGGTTCTTTATGTTCTTGTTTGAAAACTATGTTATTGTCCTTTTCAATGTCTGAATTACATAAAATGAAAGAATCCATATCAGAATGTATAGAATAAATAGGATAGTTTTGTGGTTTATTTGTACTACTGACCATGTATTTCATTAAAGTTTCTGTATAAATCTTTTTGGGCTGACCAAATACTAAAATTGTGGCATAAGACATGTATAACTATAGGGATCCCTACAATTTTCTCCCCATGAGCGATATAATAGCATTCCATCCTTCGGAGGGATGTCAACAACTACAATATCCATGAAAATACTCTTACCTGGGTATTGAACTAGAGTGACACACAAGTCTTTTATTAGGCCCAGACATTTGACTTTACTAGAATCAAAAGAGAAAATATCTTTGTATGGTCTGGTTATATCTAAATCCAATGTTTCCATGATTTCTTTAGGCAATAAATTGTGAGATGCTCCTGAATCTAGCATAACATTGTCCAAGATTTGACCATGAATAGTCAAGCTAATGTAGAATGGAGGAACACCACTTTGTTCATGTTTTCCATTTACCTCAGGACCAAAGATTAATTCTAGTTGGTCATCATTTAGATTAACAGAGTCTTCTCCTTCATCTATATTTAGTGTTTCAGTGATTTGGGCTTTGTAGGAATCCTTTCTTATCAATTCTGTTAAAGGAATTGATATTTTCAATTTGGCAATTTCATCTTGGATATTAAATGGAGTCCGTCTTTTGCCTGACTGAATGATTTACTCCTTGGCAATTGGAGTTTTTGTAGTCTTTTCCTTCTTATCTTAAGTTGGTAAGTTAGCTTCTGTTTGGGTGTCTACTGTTTTACTATTTTCATTTCTTTGATTTGGAATAGTTTGGGAAGCAGTTGAAATCTGAATATCTTTTGAAGCTTGTACATCCTTTGAAGTTTTAACAGCAGATGATTTTCGAATATCAGTTGAAGATTTAAAAGCAGTATCTGTAATGTCTACAATTTTTGGACTAACTGCAATCTTTGGAGTGGAATTTTTTTTAATTTCCCTAGAGAGAATTTACAACAATTTGGTTGCAGGAGCTCCCACTATTTTCTTGGTCTGAGTTTGGATAGTTTTATGAGTAGGGGCTTCTGTGTTTTTCTTACTCCTAAGTTTATATTGCTTATGATATTCGTTAATATTAAATTCATAACCTTTTTTATAATCAAAAGACTCCCCAGATTGTAACTATAATTGTTGTAACATGCATAATTCCTGTTCTTCTTGGGTAAGAAAAATAGTATTACCATCATTTATTCCCATTAAGTTAATCTAAGTGTCTTTATCTTCTTCATTTTGGTGAGAAATTTCAGTATATTTTTCTTGGAAAGGTGGTCTAATCTGTTTATCAGGTGGCCCTTCTCTAGGTTTATCAGCGTTGGGATTCTTCCTAAAGTTTGAATTTCTTATTTGAGGGCCTTTTTGTTGATTATCCCATTGTGGTTTTCTTTCCATAATTCCAATCCATCCACTAAATTTTCTAAACTTTTAGCCAAAGTATCTATCTTAACATCTGAAGTGGATGGTTCTTCCTTAACGGTAACCCTCCTCTCATTTCTCATTCTAGCTCTTTTAGCCAACAAGTTAGCTTCTACACTAACTGCATCACTCTACATTTGTTCTAGAGCTGGAGGGTTTCTTTCTCTTAATTGGCAAGACATATCAATGTAAAAACCATCAGGAAATTTGATTAGTGCCAAGTATGGTAGAGGTTTGATATTTGCAAGGATTACATTATAAATATTGTTAAACTTAGTACAATAGTCTTGAACAGATTCATTAGGAGCTCTTCTAATGTTTTCATATTCAACCATCAGGAAATTTTATTAGTGCCAAGTATGGTAGAGGTTTGATATTTGCAGGGATTGCATTATAAATATTGTTAAACTTAGTACAATAGTCTTGAACAAATCCATTAGGAGCTCTTCTAATGTTTTCATATTCAGATAATATTTGTAAAGGATTTTTCTTCCTTTCCCATCTATTGATAAACAATCTATGGAAAGTAGGTAAATCAACAATATGACCAGCAAGTAAACCTTTAAACCATTTCTTGACATCTCCTACTATTGTTTGTGCAAATAATCTCATTTATACATCTTCTTCATCAATTTCACGTAATTCAAAATAATCATTCATTTTATTTACATGTTGTTGTGCAGTATATTGAACAGTACCATCAAAATGAAATATTTTACTTTGATAGTCTTGGGGCATGGCATGTACTTGAGTTGGTAAGGTCAAAGGAGCATATCTGTTAGCCATGGCTAAGATTCTACCTTGGCTAGGAGGTAAAGTGGTAGTGCTTGAAGATGAACTTGAAGGGCTTAAAACTGAGCTTGAAGGGCTTGAAAATGTAGCAGAAGTACTAGAATATGAAGTCGAAGTATTTGGAGATGGAAATAAAACTCTAGGTTGAAGAGGAAGCTTGGGGATGAATGATTCTATGGAATGAAGTGTAGTGGAAATAATAGATGAGGTGGTACTAAATAAAGATGAATTTACAGACTCTGAAGGAATGGTAGAAGGCTGAGTAGCAGCAATTAGGGAAACTAATTCAACTGACTGTTGAAAATAGGCTTCCTCTATGTGTCTTATCAAATTTGAGGTTAAAGCATCACGTTTGTCAAAAGTGTCTAGAACATGTTGATCTAAATCATGATGTATAGTACTCTTCTTTGATTCAATAAATTGAATAAAAGCAGGGTCTATTACAGTATCATGGATTGAAGTTTCAGATCTGGTAAAAAACAATGAATGCTCAAATGATCAATCAAATTGTAGATCCTCTAAGTTTGATAACTCTTTATGAAGTGAATTTGCTTTGGTTAACTAACTAATGCTTTCGTGACTTTCTAATTGATTTATTTTTTCTTAAGATTTTTTCTGGATTATCAACAATTATAGGAGGGTTTGGATCTGGATGTGCCCTAGTATAGTATGTTCTTTTGGAAGCAAATTTTTTATTTATTTTTTTTTATTTTTAATGAAACCTTTTAATAACCCTAAAATTGCCTTAAGGTGCAAAGATGAGGTGTAGGATTTCCTTTAAGTTTTATTAAACTGAGGAATCATTTCCCCAGTATGGTCGCCACTATGTTATCACTCTAAAATTTCCCTACGGTTGTCATGAAAGAAATAATAGAGGTAACTAGAAACCTACTTTTGAGATCAGGATCTAGCCTTCCTAATGCTCAAAGAGGGCTCTCTCTTAATGTTTTAACTTTGTTGAGTTAATTGATTTTAGACTAGTTATTTAAGCTTGATTTGGTTTTGATTTGATTTGGTGGTGGAATCACTGATTCAGATGGATAGATAAGTGTCTTTGTAGCATTGGGCCATGGAGTCCAAATGTCAAGAAAACAAGATTGAATCAAGTTCTCAAGATAGTGTTCACAGGGAAAGGTAGCTGAGTAAATTCAGATCTTTTAGGCTGGATGGTGAAATGTTTTTTCAATCAGTGTCAAGGATCAATTAAGGATTCCTCAAATCGGCTAATGAGTGAAATGAAAGAGGTCAATCAAAACTAGGGAGCACTCCCTACTCTGGATATCAGAAGAAAACATAAAAATGAATAAATGTTCAAGACAGAGTGTACTTAAACAAATTTTGTAGTAGAATTCCATTTATTTCATTCAAATTGGAAAATGTTACAATAAACCCTCAAGCTTTCAGATCAATATGACTATAGAAATGTTCAACAATCCACCCTCTATACTTCAAATTATGAAGTATTTATACAAAAAAAATATTGCAAAATATCCTAAACTGTTTTAGGAATTATTCAAGGAAAAATAAATATCTTCATGCAAGAATATAGAGACAGATATGTAACTGATGCAATTTATCCCTCTTTTATTGTTTGTTGTTGGCTTTTCTTTGATATTATGTTTTTTTCTCTCCTTGGTTGTTTCTCTACGCTAGCTGTCTTTTTACTCTGCCTTTGACTGATATTCTTTCATCTTTAAACTCTGTTTTTCATCTGATATCTTTGACCTAGATGATCTATTAGTCTCTGTTGTTTTTCCTTGGCTACCCTTGACTGCTTTGTTTTATCTTTCATCTTCATAGTAAATCATTTAAATCTTTCCAAGACTCTGCATCTGGTAATTTAAAATTTACCATTGTTCTATAGACATCATCAATTTCTGTATATTTTGCAAAGGTGGGCTTGTTTACAACAAGATGTTTTACCTCATGCCGGAGGTAAAAGAGGTTCTCAAAAGTCTGGTAAAGGACCTTTCCTGTAGGCATCCCTTTCATAGAGGAATTGTTGGCTTGTTCCTTTGCCACTTCTCTGATCCTCTTATCATAGTCTTCATGTGGCCTTAACCTGTCATTTATTACCAATGGATTAGGCAGACCTTTTTGCCTCAAAGCATCAAATTTGACCATGAACTTGCCTATTCATAGCTCCATTATTGGGCACTTGTCCTCAAGCTGTAGCATCAGTTGCCTCTTGGTGATTACCTTTTTAACCTCTAGTATGGTCCCAGTTCTGTCAGCTATTCCAAGCTCCTGCAATTCATACTTATTCTTTGAGTTAAGGAAGTGGATTATTCTTGAGGCTTTTTCTGGCATATTTCCGAGTTCGGCTCTGACCCTTTGAATAACCTCACCAGCCTCTTTGACCAAATAATTTTGCTCAAATATCAATTGTATATATGGCCAAATATCATTGACTGATTCAATGATATTGGCCCATAAAAGTTGTTTTTCTTGGGCTAGTGGCTCCTTCAGTGTTAATTATTTCTCCAACTTTTGTATCCTTTCATTCAACCTGTTTGTCTTCTGAACTTCATTATTATGCATGATTTGAGCGAATTTCTTCTCATCCTCTAGACTTTTCATTTGTTCCTTAGGTCTATTTATTTTAGTGGTTTGGATGGACATATCCTCCATGGCTTTGACTAGTTTAGCTGCTTCATCACTAGGATGAGTTGTTTCTTTTATTGAACCTATTGTTGATGTAGGTGTTGTAGCTTCTTTAGCTATTGGGGCCAATGAAGCTGCAAAAGTAGAAGGAACTGTTGTAGTAAATGTAGGAATAGCAGTAGCAGTAGCTGCTTTAATGGTGGCTTGTTTCTCCTGTACTAACTTATCCATTTCATTCTCCATTTCTTTCAATTGATAATTTAGCTAGAGAATGAGGTCCATCATCTCATCTTTCTGGTTTTGTCTCTCTATAACTTCCTTGGTCTGTGGATGTTTAGAAGGAGGCAATTTTAGTTGTTTCTTCAAAGCAGCAATGTCTCCGTTTTTCTTCTTTATGAGCCTTTCTGTAGCCTTGATGTCATTTGGATTATATCCAATCTCAATAACCAAGTCTTCCAATGACTTGATTCTATTATCCTTTGCTTGTGAGAATGCTTTCTCTAGCTTAAAATGTGTTGTGATATTGTCTATAGAAATTCTGAAGTTTCTGAACACTCATGGCCTTGTTGGTCATCATTGAGTATATCATTTCTCTATCCTGCTTATGAAATTCAATTTGATCAATAGGGTGAACATCCCTGGCCAAAACTTCAAATTTTGTCTTCCTGTAATCTGCTGATGACTTAGGCTGCTGGATTGTAGTCTACAAAAAGGTCATTTGCATTTTACTAGTTTTAATGTCAAAAGCTGACATTAACCTATTCTGATTGCTAGGAGTCTGTTTGAAATACTAGGCATATGTTTCAACTTTCAATGCCTCATTTCTTAATTTTATCACTTTATACTTCTCCTTTATGTCTTTTTCCTTATCCACTGGTTTGCTTTATGATGAGACCTCAATACTTAAATATTTTTTAATACTCTGAGTATTAGAGGTGGAAGGTTGATGAGCTTCCTCTGTGATCTGAAATGGGGCACTAAAGGCTTCTTGTCATGCTTAGAAGAACCTCTCCCACTCTAAAGCTTATATATTCCCAAGATCTAGGCTTATGATTAACAATTTCTGGAATTAAAGGACTTGAAATAAGTGTACTCTTTTTGTTTGCCTTTAAGTGTTAAGTGCTTTAAGTTTATTTTCTTGAATTGATACAAAACATATAACAACAAATACCAGGCAGCAATATGCAATCACGCATAACAACAATATAATATGGAGTTCACGCAAACCTCTTGGGCTTCATCCCTTGAGCTCTAATAAACTCGATTAGTCTCTTTGGGATTATGGCTTAATTCTTTTACAAGTTCCACACTCAACTCCAATAGGTTATGACTGAACCATTGGGCTTAGAATACCATTTTTATCCCTAGCCGTTTGGCTCTCTGGCTCACAGCTCTTGGCTCTAGCTCTCAGCTCTAGATCTGGCTCTAGCTCTAGCTCTTGGCTCTAGCTCTGGCTCTTGGCTCCAGCTCTGGCTCTGGCTCTTGGCTCTTTCTCTCGCTCTTGCTCTCGCTCTCGCTCTCGCTTTGAATCTCGCTCTCGCTCTCGCTCTAGCTCTCGGCTCTGGCTCTGGCTCGGTCTATCAAGCACTCTGGCTCTGCGGCTCTCGAGCTCTTTGTTTGGCTCAAATCGACTGTTACATTGCACCGAGCCTTCCTCACTCCGCAAACTACCTCTTTGCATCACTCAGCTTTCTCTTACTCTTCCTGAGTATTCACTAAGCATCCTTGGGCTTCTCGAGCTTCTTTGAGCGTTCCTCTGCCTGTCCTCTAAGAATCCTCTTTCTCTGTGCTTTCTATGTTTTTGAAAACATTTGGTTACAGTCTCCTAATGCATGGAAGACCAATCATTCAATAAAAGAAGCAGTTTGAAATTGGAATGAATGGGTGGGCATGGGCAACCCAGTCGTTTGGCCTCCCCCTGCCATTAATCCCGAAATAGAAATATAACAGAAATACACAGGAAAATGCATGAAAACACATCATGGGTCTTTAACCCAGACTTCAAATAATATGTAGTCACCCCTATAAGCCTTTCGGTTCTGTCCTTTCATTACATATCACAATCGCTTTACGTAGGCCAAAAACCCAATACACGGGAAAATATAAAGAAATCTCGTAAATCCGGATTTAAAATGATATGAAATCACACTTATAAACCTATCAGGTCTGCGCGCTGATTGCAAATCGCAATTTCATATGTCAATGACCCTTTATATTTGGGGTCCACTGATTGCTGATCATCAATCACTAATATCGGTGCATCGCATATCGCTATCAGCCCCATCGCATCGGCCCCCTGACATTGGCGCTATTGCTAACCGCGCATCGCATTGTCACATGTCAACAACCCTTTTTTATTGTGCGATCCAATCGCCGATCGCAAGTCGCAATGGCATGGATCTTGGTCCTTCTCCCATGGTTTTGTGCGATGCGATAAAGCCATCTCCATCGTTGATTTGTGTGTCTTATATAATGGTCCACACGCAATTGCGCTACCGCTATCACAATTCCTTAAGGCCAAGTCCTTTAACACTCCAGTTGGCTTTTCTCCAATGTGATTTCCCTAAGGAACGCATATAAGGCCTTAAGCCCATTTTTATAAGAATTTGCCTCCTTTTCTAAGGATAACGGGCAATCTTCTTTTTGCAATAACTTCTTCATCTGAAGTCCATTTTAGCCCATTCAAATTGTGTTAGATTCAAAATGAAGAGATCTATGCAATGAGACTATTTCTAAGAGCATCCTTTGACTTTCATTTTTCCTCTATGAGGAAAATTCATAGACTTAAAAGTCTATGTTAGATCCATTTTGGATCACGCCTTCTCACTAAAAAGATTTTGGACTCCAAAAGACTGATATACTGATCTGAAAAGTAAATGAGAGTATGTCACCCTCTTCTTTTAGCCTCTGTACACTTGCCTTTCATAGTGCCTCTGACCTAAAGCCTTTGAACACTTCCTTCTTGGATGTGCTTGTCCTCCTCGGAAGAACTATCTTCCTCATTTACTTCATGCAAAACTCCTGCTGAGAAGGTCACAAAAGGTGGTTTGAACTTCTCTGCCTTGATCATTGATCCAAGGTGGCTCAAACCAATGTGAATTTACATCTACTTCACAAAATTTTCATTTGTACCCGTTTGACATACTGTCAATAACAACCGTTAACAACAACAGCATTACAGACAACAACTGGATGGCCTAAACTCCTGATTCAACAAAACAAATAAATTTCACATCTTGTGAACACCTCCATGTATTTACATCTGCATAAAAATGATTTACTAGATAACAAGCCAACAAAACATGCCTTTAAAACAATTGACCCTTCAAGTCAAGCAGGTAGAAAAAGAACTTTATGATTCTTTTTCAAAGATGAAACACTTCATCATTATCTCCATCTTGGAGACCAAATCAACTTTTCTCAAGTCAATATTGCATTACATACATGCTTAAAAACAAAGCAATCAACCCTTCAAGTTAATCACACATACATGTTCAAATACAAGGAAATCATCAACATCCCTATGTTCATGCATATCAAGCTTATGCATGCATTTCATCCTTCAACTTTCGCTTAAGCACACTGTACTTTCGAAGATGAAATGAATATAATGTTGTAGCAATAAAGTGAGTCTCCTACTCAACTTTCCCATTCACCTTCTTGGTAAAATCCTGCAACTTGCATTCCATTAACAAAGAAATGCAAATAGATGCATTATATCAATAGAAATGCAATATTAATGGGATAAGAACTCTAACCATTTCTTACCAATCCATTTCAAAGGTCCTTTCTTTGTTTGCACATCAACATCAACATGTGAATCATCTTGAAACACATCATTCATGGAATATTTCTTTCCATTCCTGCCATTCTCTCTTTCCACCTTCTTCAAGTTTTGTGGAAGCATTGTTGGATTCAGAGTCCAACATTTTGCAGCAATATGTCCTTTCTTATGGCAGTAAGTGCAACACATGTGCATCCTCTTGACAGCATGATTTTCCTTGTCAAGTGGACCTTTGGCTTCTTGCTTCCTTTCCTTCAAAAGTTTCATGTATGTGGCCATTCTCTTCCAACATCTAGAAACATTATGGTTAACCAAACCACAAAAGGAACATGCAATTCTTTTCCCACTTATATGGAAATTTATCATGATTTGCATAATCAAAAGGAATATGGTTAGAACCAGATTTATACCTTTCTCTTTCAACTTTATTGCTTTCTTGAGGAGGTGAATTGAATGAAGAAATAACTCGCTTTGGAACACCATCAACCTCTTCAATGGTTTCAGAGTTTCCACAATGCTCTGGTTCAAGTGCATGCTTATGAACACCTTCTTCCTGAAAATGATGTTTCAAGCTATTGCATTCCCCAAGAATACAATCTTTACACTCTTGAGGTAGAAGACCTGCAATGAAACTCCTTCTTGGAGCTATTTCAATGGTCTTCATGTTAGCTTTGGAACTCTCTCCATAATCTTGTCCATAGCCAAGACCCAAATACTTAGGACTTTCCTCAACTATTATTGGCTCAACAATACCCTGTGCATGTTTTCCCAAGCCTTTTCCTTCATAACCCATCTTGGACATTAACTTGGAACCTATGCCTTTGGTATGTTTTTCAAAAGAACCAATATAAACATTCTTAGAGGATTTTGAAGACAAATTGGAATTATTTACCTCTTCTTCAAGCTAACACTTGACTAAGGCTTCTTTGGAAACAAAGAGTTGTGCCTCCAACTCATGCATCCTTTCCAGATCCATATTTGCAATATGAAGTTGTCTCTCCATTTCCTGCAATTTGTAAGAAAGCAACTACTTCTCTTCCTTCATGGAATTCAACTGCTCTCTAAGTATGATGCTCTTCCTTCCATCCTCATACATTTCTCACACCATATCCATCATGGTGAAAAAGTCTTGCTTCATGTATTCATCAAAGAATCTTGTGATGAAGGAATAATTTAAGGACTCACTTCTAGAAGTTGTCATTATCAAAATGAACAAAAGAACTTCAAACAATATTAACAAAGAGCTTATTCAAGAAACCTTTTGCAACAAACCTCTTGTGCTTCAAGGATTTCTTTGAGTTCCTTTGGGATAAGAAGAATGCCTTCATCCCTTCTTCTTCTTGTCCTCTCTTGGACTTAGCTATCAATAGCTTTCACCTCTGCAAACTCAAACAACAGTTAATTTACAACAATAAAACAATCAATCCTTGACTGTTTAAACACCTTTCAAGTTAAGCAAGAAAATAGATTGCTCTATCAATCAAGCGTTTTGATCTCATACCACTTGCTTCATGATGCCACCTGCTCTAGTATAACTTAAGATCCAATACCACCTTATCTGAAATGGGGCACTAAAGGCTTCTTGTCATGCTTACAAGAACCTCTCCCACTCCAAGGCTTATATATTCCCAAGATCTATGCTTAATATTGACAATTTGCGGAATTAAAGGACTTGAAATAGGTGTACGCTTTTTGTTTGCCTTTAAGTGTTAAGTGCTTTAAGTTTATTTGCTTGAACTGATATAAAACATATAACAACAAATACCAGGTAGCAATATGCAATCACACATAATAACAATATAATATGGAGTTCACCCAAATGTCTTGGGCAATGTCTCCTTGAGCTCTAATAAACTCGATTAGAATCTTTGGGATTATGGTTGAATTATTTTACAGGTTCCACACTCAAATCCAATAGGTTACGACTAAACCATTGGGCTTAGAATACCATTTTTATCCCTCGCCATTTGGCTCTCTGGCTCTTGGCTTTTGGCTCTGGTTCTTGACTCTAGCTCTGGCACTGGCTCTGGCTCTCGGCTCTGGCTCTGGCTCTCGGCTCTAGTTCTAGCTCTGGCTCTAGCTCTCTCCTTTGGCTTTGGCTCTGTCTGTCAAGTGCTCTGTCTCTATGGCTCTCGGGCTCTCTATTTCTCTCGGATCAACTCTTACACTGCATTGAGCCTTCCTCACTCCATAGACTGCCTCTACACATCACTCAACATTCTCTTACTCTTCCTCAGTATTCACTGAGCATCCCTGGGCTTCTCAAGCTTCTCTGAGCATTCCTCTTCCTGTCCTCTGGGAATCCTCTTTCTCTGTGCTTTCTGTGTTTTTGTAACCATTTGGTTACAGTCGCCTAATGCATGGAAGACCGATCATTCCATAAAAGAATCAGTTTTCAATTGCAATGAACCGGTGGGCACAGGCAACCCGGTTGTTTTTCCTTCGCCTACCATTAATCCTAAAACCGCAATATAATGGAAATACACAGGAAAACGCACGAAAATACATCATGGGTCTTTAACCCAAACTTCAAATAATATCTAATTGCCCCTATAAGCCTTTCAGGCCCGTCCTTTCATTGCATATCGCAATTGCTTTACATAGGCCAAAAACCCAATACACGAGAAAACACAAAGAAATCCCGTAAATCTAAATTTCAAATGATATGAAATCATGCTTATAAACTTATTGGGTCCACGACCTGATTGCAAATCGCAATTGCATATGTCAACGGCCCTTTATATTGGGGGTCCATCGATTGTCGATCGCCAATCACCGATATTGGTGCATCGCATATCGCTATCAACCCCATCGCATCGACATATCGCTATCGACCCCCTCACATCGGCGCTAACGCTAATCGCACATCACATTGTCGCATGTCAATGGCCCTTTTTTATTGTTTGATCTGATTTCCAATCATCGATCGCATCCGCGTATCGCTATAACAAGTTGCAATGGCATGGATCTTGGTCCTTCTCCCATGGTTTTGTGCGATGCGATAAATCCATATCCATCATTGATCTACGCGTCCGATCTAACGGTCCATGTGCAATCGCGCTGCTGCTATTGCAATTCCTTAAGGCCAAGTCCTTTAACACTCCACTTGTCTTTTCTTTGATGCGATTTCCTTAAGGAAAGCATATAAAGCCTTAAGCCCATTTTTATAATAATTTGCCTCCTTTTCTAAGGATAATGGGCAATCTTGTTTTTGGAATAACTTCTTCATCTGAAGTCCATTTTATCCCATTCAAATTGTGTTAGATTCAGAATGAAGAGATCTACGCAATGAGACTATTTCCAAGAGCATCCTTTGACTTTCATTTTTCCTCTATGAGGAAAATTCATAGACTTAAAATTTTGTGTTAGATCCATTTTGGATCACTCTAAAACTACTGGAGTTGTACTCTCTCTGACCCCTGTATCTGTATCCATGATTTGAAGTGTCTTAATTGTCTCAACTGTCTCTTCTTTCTCATTAACAGGATTTAGCTTGGGCCTCTTCCTGTACATGATTTCAAATCTATTGTGTGTTGTATCTATGTTTGAGCAAGATCCTTCTTCCCTGGTCCTTTTTACATTTCTATCCTACAATGCTGGAGTATGCAGAATGGAACTAGTATCCATCTGTTTCTCCATATCTATCAGGGTGTTTTCCAACCACTCTGACTAGTTGGCATGTTTTTCAATGTCTGGCCTGGACTCATGCATAAAAGGACTCAATTTAAATTTGAGTCTTAACTTGTGTATGACCCCTAAAGGGTCATACTACCACATGAAACTGCTACTGAACTTCATTTCCTGTAAACACTTCTCCACTTCTTCTCCAACCTCCATATTATTACAAATAAAAGGACCAAGCTGGTTTTTTATCTTGAACTGTGTTTTCTTCCTAGCTGATAGAAAATTTACATCATCTGAGTTTATAATCTGCCTGATATACTCCAATGCAAATATCCTCATGGGGAGATATTTGAGTAGCTTATAGGGAGTGATTTGGCATCCATATATCCTAATTTAGTGTGGTCCTGGTATAAATACCAGTCTCCTATTCTACTATTTTTAGAAAACTGCAAAATTGTCTTTATCTCATCACTGATCCTGGGTTAATTGCTACTGCTTAGCCTATTAATAATTGGGTGAACAAAGGAATCAATGAACTCCTTGTAGCTGAAAACAATGGAATATTTTTGGATTAAGGGTGTCCAAAAGATGATAGATCTAGGATGGCCCTTAGTGTCCAACTTCTGGACATTGACTGGAAAGCTATCTGATAGGAAATATAGGAACATGTGGAAAAATATTGAAGAGTATTTGAAAAGTGGTTAATTTGGCAGTCTGATCAATTAATCATGGATTCAGTCTGCCAAGAACTGGGCAAAATTGAAAATTGCAGCTGGAGGTTTGCCTGGGAAAGAAATAGAGAGGGAAGACAGTATAGGCTCATCTACATGCTCATCAGTGGTGTATCCTAGAATACAAGAGAGCATGGTTACAATTTGTTTGGCCCTCTCAGAGAAAACGGTGGCTGAGTATGGAGGACTATCTGTAGGAGTATGAGACTCTTCTAGGATGAAAGTCTGAAAGATTTGAGACCGCTTGGGAAGGTCCAGCTTGAAATAGAGTTCAAGTAGGTTTTTAATGGAAAATGGGGTTTCATTTGGGTTTGGTTGGATCTGCAGCATTTGGTTTATTGGCTCTACAGTGATTGTAAATAAAATTTGCTGGTTAGGAGAGACTATGGCTCTTTGGCTTGGGATATAGCTGAGTTGGCATAGGTAGATGATTTCAGAGAATTGGTATACCTGTGGGAACAAGTATTTGGGAAAATTTGATTCTCATAGATGAATGTCATCATTTTGGTTCAGGAATTTGTCTTTACTCCAGCAGTGTAGCTTCAATAGATGGCTAGGGGAAACTGTGTCTTTGATTTGGAAATATATGTCAGCCAATGGGAGGTGGTCAACATCCAAGTTAGGGATTTGCAGGGGTTTCTCATTTAGAATGCTTTGGGAAGCCATAATTTTGTTTATTCTATTGAATTATTGTTTATCTGGCTTACGAAGTAGGGTTAGGAGCTTTGGAATAGTGGGAAGGGTGAATACAGTCTACAGAAAAGAGATTTTGGATGCACAGTGGGGTTCTTTCAGTTTGGCAAGGTTTTTTAATTAATTCAATTAATTAACCTTTTATAAAAACTGTGCAGAGCTTAACTACAGGGTTGTTCTGGTTCTTTCAAGAATACCTGGAAAAACGACTATTAGGTGTGCAGACAGGGTTTTGTGGTAGTAGCGGAGGTTTCTGAGGCTTCAATTGTCTGTGTTTTGTTTGAAAGTGGAGTCTATAGAGTATACTAGTTGTAAAGTTGGCTAAAATAGTTGGGCAGGGTTTCTAGGCTTCAGAATTGGTCGACAGAGTTGTTTGGAACGAAACAATAGTAAAAAGGGTAAAAGGGCGGCTTTTTGGCTTCTAACCAACAACGGTTAAGTTTTGGGCGTGGGATTAATGAATGAGCAATGGGCGGTTTCATCCTATGCAGGGAGGTGGTTTTATGGCATATATCACTGCTTTTGAGTGGAGAGTGGTATTTTTTGAGAGCACGCAATATAACGAGGGGTTGCCACGTAGCAAAAAGGTGGTTCGGCAAAACCACGAATCTCACGTGCTTTTGGGATTTTAACTATCGGATGATGGGAGCACGCGATATGGTTATGGGTCGTTGGATCTAGAGGTGAGCGATCAGAGGGCTATTGCTCAGTGGAGTTGTGAGGGGTGAGTCAGGGTGTAGGGTCAGGCTTCTCAATTAAAATGTAAAGGGAAGTAATGTATGTGATGGGTTAATAAAATGTAGGACTATAGGTTAAAATAACATAAGGGTTTAGTCAAAAGGGTATTGGGGAGGGTTTTCAATGGGGCTCGATACATTTAACCTTTTAAACTTGGGATAAGGGGGTTTTAGTGGGTTTACAAGGGAAAATGAGATGAAATAGGGGGGAAAGTAAAATGAAGGGGTAGGGATATTTTTACAGGGGGAAATGAAGAGGGAAGGATCCTTTGGAACCAGGAAGGGGAAAAACATTAGGGAGTGAAAAGTAATGAAGGGGTAATAAAGGGAAATTAATAATTTATACATGTAAGGGGTTTAATGAAATGAGAGGAAATTAGTGAATGAACATTAGTGAATGTCCTTTCTCTTTGATAATTCCTCCTGCACATGAAACATAGGATCAAGCATGATGAAGATGCATTTGAGCTAGCAACCTTGTGCATTCCAAAACCTCTTTTACCTACCCTTTTGTACCCTAACATTTTCTCTTCATTCATTGGGTGCATTTGTGCTTGCTAACCCCTTATTTCATTTTCTTTGATAAGCAAACTATCTAATTCTAACCTTATAACTTCCAATGGCTCAGATTAAACTGATGAGCTCATTATTTATTCTCTACCTAACTACTGATCTACCAAGATTAAACAGTTTGGCTAGATCTTTATTCTCTATCTATCAACATGAAATTTAAAGCATGAATGAATCAAGATTAAACTATTTGACCATCATGGATTGTGGAATTTTTGACAAGATGCACATAATCTTATTTTTCCAAGTAAAGTAAAATGTAGTGGCATTTGAATTTGCACACTTTCAGAATCTATTTTTTATCTCTTTTTGGTGGGGTTCATATTTTATTTTCTTTTAGTCCTTTGATATTTCTTTTAGGACTTACCCTCTTTACATTTTTTATTTTTAATATAGGAAAACATTTTGCAGAAAGGAAAATTATGTACAATATTACAAGAATAATCATAGCCAATTCAAAATTATGAATCATATTATTATAGGACCCTAACAAGTAGTAGGAAAATATTTGACACCAGCTAGTGGACTATGAAGATATCCTATTTAAATGCAGAAATGTCATGAACACGGTTATCTATTTCAAGAATGTCAACTCAATTCCTCTTAACATATTGTAAAACCCCCACCAGGGAGATTCAAAAGGATTTGAGAAAGTTCCCACCAAGAGGAAAACAATTTGGAAAACTACAAGTAACACATCCAAAGAAACTACAAAGGGAAGTAACAAGTATGAAGTGCTAGGAATAGAAGAAGGAAAGTAGTAGCATGCAAAAGTAGAATAATTAGGAAAAAAACAAGATGAAGAGTCCCCAATAGTAATGCCTAGGGATCCACACTTTGGCACCAAAGAGGACCAGCAGGTCATCCTAACTAATAAAGATGACATATAAATGTAAGAGGAGAAAGAATGGCTACCATAACTAAAGATGTCAAAGACATGGAATCTGAAAATATGGGTATTCAATCACTAGTAGTAGCATGGGAAAATCAAGATCCACTTCAACTTCCTAAGAAAGAAGTGGAGACAATTTCAAAAGCAGAGTTGTAGACTCAAAAGAAGGAATATATGGAATTAAAAGGTAAGAGTGAATTTGGTTCTTTTGCTTTAGGAGTTTGTAAAATTAGCACTAAAAAAAACATTAAAACTATTAAAAAGGAGAAGAGAAGAGGTCACAAGTCAAATAAATAGTTAATTTAGAAGATGGGAGAAAATTTGGTAAACTCGGGTAGGATAATATCATGACTAATTCCTACCAACTCTCTTCATCAGCTCAATCATGAATATCATCTCATGGATTGTAGGGGGTTTGAATGGGAAACCCAAATATAAACACATGATTGAAAAAAATTGATTAAAAAATCTAGTCATACTCATGCTATAAGAAATTAAAATTAGAGGGAACGAAATTACACAAATAAGCCAAACAATATGAAAAGAATGCCAATATATAGCTTTGGATCCTTGGGGAGGATCAAGAGGATTAGATATTTGGTGGAACTTAAGACAAATCACGTTCTTAGGCTTTGTAGCAACCACGGTTGAAATGTGGCAACAAGAATATTCCAATTTTAATTTGTCCTTGAATTAAAATTGAGAATTAAAATTTGAATTTAGTCTCACTATCTGTTTGAAAAATAATTAATAATTCATCTTGAGTTAATTAGTTGGAGAAATTCAAACATGAAGTCTTTGTGAAGTCATGCAACGGTTGGCGATTCGACTGCAACCTCTAGGTCTAGGGTTTAACGCCTCCAACCTGCAAACCCAGAGACAGCTCTGGCAGCGAAGAAAGACATAATAGTAGATCTTCCCAACAGAGGTCGCGGACTGACCCGACAAATGGTAAGCGGGGAGTCCACAGGTACCCCATCATTCAAACAAATAGTCATGCAAAAACAGAAAGCGCAGGAGGGACTAAAAATCACGGGATATGGAGAACACAAGGACTCCAGTGGAACCAGCACAGAAAGGGAACAGAAAATGCCAATAGAAACAAGAAGCAGCTCCAAAAGGAAAGACAAAGTAATTAATGGAAAGGAAAACTGGAACAACAAAGCAGATACAGACCAAAGGATCACAGGCTTAATAAACGCCCAAACAGAAGAGGAAGAAGATCAAGATGCAAAGAAACAAGGGCGAGAAGAGAAGGAAAAACATACATCCTCCACTCCCAGCACCAACAAAGCCATGCAAGGAGCTTGTAAACCAAAGAAAAAAGAAACCCTCAGAGTAGTCTGCATAGATCCAGAGATTCAAGCCCAACGAGAACATATGTCAGAACATGCAGCCATATGCAAGTTCATGGGACTGTGGCCAACGGAACGTGCCCTCTGTCAATGGATCAAGCAACACTGGAAACCTAAAGGTGATATCAAGCTACACCTAGGAGCAAAAGGTTTTTTTACTGTTGTTTTCACAAACTTAGAGGATAAGGACAGGGTTTTTGATGGAGGTCCCTATTTATTTGCTTCTGTGGGACTCTACATGAGACCCTAGAAAACAAACTTTGTCCCAGAAAAGGAAACCTTCACACAAGTTCCAGTGTGGATCCGACTATACTCCCTTCCAATAGACTATTGGGGCTTAGCAACCCTCAAACAAATTGGAGACTGGCTAGGAACCTTTATTAAAGCCTCAGAAGAAACTATTCAGCGAAGGTACACCTCATGTGCTAGAATCTGTGTGGAGTTGGATGTCTTAGGAGCCCTACATGAAGTCTTATGGTTGGAGTTCAGAGATCAGGACTACTTTCAAGCCATTGATTATGAGCAAATCCCATTTCGATGCAGAAAGTTTCATGAACATGGCCACCTCGTTAGAGACTATCCTTTAAACAAAACAGAAGAAGCTCTCAAAACAACGCCAGAAGTAAAAAGCAAGAAAATCTTTACAAAACCAAAAGCAAGACAAAGAGCCAATAGGAGAAGATTAAACAGAACAGGGGTAGAGCCAGGCAATACCATCAACACTTTCAGCATTCTGGAAACAGACATAGACACCGAAGAAACAAATGGGGAAAAACAACGAACTGAGAAGCAAAAGGACCAGCAAGACCATAACAGGAAGGAAAAGGAGGAAGATCCAATCAGTTCCAAGGCCCACAGGCGCGAGCATGAAGGAATTCATGATGAAGACATGGATATGCTAACCAGTGATGGGGGAAGTGATGAGATGGATCTCAATGAAGCCATAGAGAAGGTAGGGGTGAATCTTCCAGTCATGGAGGAAAACTGGAAAGCTCAAGGACTAGAAAACATCCCAGAAGAGGAATTAAGGAAGATCAGTGACCTATTTATAGCAAGACAGAAGGTGGAACTAGACAAGAAAAACAGAAGATTAGGCATTGCAATAGGTACAGGAAACCATTCAAAAAGCATCTCCCTTAATCCAACTGGCCTCAAGCAAAAAAAGAAAATGGGACGAAGAACAAACGGTGAAGTGCTGCACGATCTGGGGATCCTAATGCTAAACTCAGGCAAAATGAAGGCACTTAACGCCTTCCCATCCTACCATTAACTATCCTCATTATAAATGAAAATAGTCTCATGGAACGCAAGAGGGCTCAACAGCTTAGCAAAGCAAAGACTTCTCCAAAGGAAGTTCCAAAGAGAAAAGCTAGACATCATGCTCATACAGGAAACCAAATGTGCCACAACTCACATGGCAAACATCAGCAAAAAATTGGGCAAACCTATTGCCTTCATAGAAGTAGCCAGTCAAAGATGGGAAGGAGGCATTATCACTCTCTGGGACACCAGAGTAGTAAGTGTCCTTTCAATGGAAGCCACCAGATCCTACATTGCCACGGAAGTTCAAGTAATAGGTAACTCTGAAACTTACTTATGCATAAATGTCTATGGACCACAACGATTAGAAGATAAATTTCATTTCCTTAATTCACTTATGAGTCTATAGCTTAGACATCTCACCTCGAAGATCATTATGGGTGGAGATTTCAACATGATAACCTCTCTCTTGGAGAAAAAAGGAGGAACAAGAAGGCTCAACAGGGATCCAGAGCTATTCGCAGAATTCATAGAAACTACAAAACTAGTAGACATCCTACCCAAAAATAGCTCCTTCACCTAGAACAATAGACGAGGAGGAGAGAAACTAATTGCTTCTCGATTGGACAGATTTCTTATCTCAGAAAGTATCCTACTTGAAGGCATCACAATGCACTCTGACATTCTTCCCAGTGGAGGGTCGGATCACTGGCCTATCTCACTAGATGCTGCCTTCCTAGGCACTCCTAGAAACAAGCCTTTCAGATTTGAAAAGTTATGGTTGCAGCACCTCAACTTTGTCAAACTGCTGGAGAAATGGTGGTGTGAACCATTGAACATAAAAGGAACCAGAATGTTCAAGCTCCAAAGCAAACTAAAACATATGAAAAGCAAAATCAAGCAATGGAATACAACAGAATTCGGAAACATCTTTCAGGAAAAATCCATAATAGAAAGCAAGCTCGATCATATTCATAAGATCTGGACCTCGGGGAATATCAGTGAAGACTCCAAAGATCAGGAAAAAGAACTGATGGTTCAATGGCAACTTCGTTGTCAACAGGAGGAAACACTCTAGAGACAAAAATCCAGAGTCCAGTGGCTCAAGGAAGGAGAGCATAGTACAAATTTTTTCCACATATCCGCTTTAGACTACAGAAGTGCAAACAAAATCCTAAGACTCAACAATGAAGTAGGAGAAACTTTGCAAAATCACAAGGACATTTCTTCTCTACTCACCAGGCATTTCAAACATATAGCTCAGGAGACGCAGGAAGAAAGAACAGAGGCAATCGAGACTCTTGCTCTGGCCATACCCCGCATCATAACTACTGAGCAAAACACAGCTCTTCTTAGAGCAGTCTCAATGGAGGAAGTGGAGGAGGCCATCCAAAGTATGCCAAACGACAAAGCTCCAGGACGTGATGGTTTCACTATAAACTTCTACAAAGCGTGCTGGTCCACCATCAAAACAGAGGTATGGGAAGTTGTTGAAGACTCCAGGCACTCCTGCACCATTCTCAAATCGCTAAACTCCACCTTCCTGGCTCTTGTTCCAAAGGAAGAAGATGCCAACTCTCCTGAGAAATTTAGACCTATAGCTCTCTGTAATGTGATCTACAAAATCATCTCCAAATTTATAGCCAACAGACTCAAGTCTATTCTTCCCAAACTAATTTCGGAAGAACAGTCCGGATATGTGGAGGGCAGACAAATCCTGGACAACATCCTCTTAGCTCAAGAGATGGTTCACACTCTCCAGACCAGGAAGATAGCAGGTATATTAATGCAACTGGATCTCTCCAAAGCATTCGATAAAGTCAACTGGCAATATCTGGAAGCCATTCTTATAGCCTTTGGCTTTGACTATCAATGGACTAAATGGATTCTTGCTTTAATTAAATCCTCCAATTTCTCTATCCTGGTCACTGGCTCCCCCTCGGAACCCTTCTCCCTCTCCCGAGGTATCAGGCAAGGAGACCCTCTCTCCCCTTTCCTCTTTGTGATCCTCATGGAAGGTATAAGCAGACTTATTCATAAAGCAAAAGTAGACGGCAATATTAGAGAGCTTCATCCTCTGCACTCTATCCCCGCAACTACGCACCAGTAGTTCGTGGACAACACCATGCTGCACGACACCCCTACTGTGAAAGAAGCTATGGCTTTCAAAAATATCCTAAACCTCTTCAGCAAAGCGTCAGGTATGGAAATTAATCACGCCAAATCTACCATTTTTTTCTTCAATACTCATCTTTCCATTCAGAAGCATCTCTCAAATATTCTTGGATTTAGACGGGGCAATTTACCCTCTAAGTATTTGCGAACCCCTCTAACTACCAAACCTTGGCAAAAACATCACTGGGAAAAAATACTGGCAAAAATGGAGAAAAAATGCAAGCACTGGACTTACAGAGCCCTCAACTTTGCGGGTAGATTGGTCCTCACTAAAGAAATCCTACAAGCCATCCCGCAGTATCTGCTTTCCATCTTGCCAGCCCCTAAAGGAATCCTCCAGAAGATAAGAACTATCCAGCGATCGTTCATATAGAAAGGAAATTCGGAAAAAAAAAAAAAATGGGCTTTGGTGGCCTGGAACAAACTTTGTAAATCAAAAGTAGCAGGGGGCCTAAATCTAATAGACTCCCACACCATCAACATGACTTGTGGAGCTAAGTTGTGGTGGCGCTGGCTAAAAGAACCCATTCTACCTTGGGCAAGACATTGGAAGGAAAAATACACTCCAGATTGCAGTGAACAGGACCTAATTAGGTTACAGGCCGTGCTAGAAGGGTCTCCCATTTGGAATTTAGCTAGGCAGAACCGCAACATAGTTCAGGACCATAGCTTTTGGGAAATCCGCAATGGGGAAACAACGTTCTTTTGGGAAGATGCTTGGCAGCAACTCCCTCGCTTCGAAACTCCAGACCTGGAGGACTTTAAAAGGGAATGTCAGAGCAGGGGCAAGTACAAGGCCCATCAGTACTGGAGCCACAACAACAGCGAACAGGAATGGAGAGAATGGTCACTCTTTAACGTTGGCACCTCAATCGCAGAAAACGACAACATAAGGAACTTGCTGAGCACTGTAAACAAAAGAAAGATAAGAACATCTACAGAAAGGGACAAGCTAAGATGGGGCATGAAAGGAAGCGGCAATTTCACCCTCAAAGAAGCAAGGGAGCAGCTCGAGCATTTTGAGCAAGTGGAAGTCACGCCCTAGAGCATCAAGGTCTGGGACGCCCTATTCTGGCCCAAAATAAAGACCTTTCTTTGGCTCCTTATGCGGGGAAAAACTCTTACCTGGGAAAATTTGTGCAAAAAAGGATTCTTTGGTCCCTCTATATGGCCCCTTTGCAAAACAACAGAAGAAAATATAAATCATCTTTTCAATACATGCGAATGGGCGGAGTACTTATGGAAGTGGATAGAAACTACCATGCAACAAAACAACAGGGATAGAGACTCCATCCAAAATACCATATTGAATTGGCCTAGCGACTACTCTAACAATCTAAGAATCAACGGCATCTGGAAAGTCCTGCCAGGGTTCATAACCTGGACCATTTGGAAAGAAAGAAACGGGCGAATATTTCAGAATGATCATAGGAACTTAGAGCATTCGTAACTCACCTTAACCAAAAATGTTCGACAGCTGATCCTGGCAAAATGCAGAATAGTTCTCGACAGCCAACTCTCAACCAGAGACCAACAAATTCTAAAAATCTTCAAGTTGGATAATGGACATAACATGGTAACCACAAGCAGCCAGCAAGAGCCTCGAACGGGGCCAATTGGATGGCATAGCCCCCCTGTTGGCTTCCTGAAGTTGAACTTCGATGGCACCTCAAGAGGCAATCCCGGATTAGCAGGTATAGGACGAGTCATCAGAAATCACACAGGGGAAATTCTCCACATTTACAGTCAAGCCCTGGGAGAAGGAACCAACAACGAGATGGAATTTGCAGCTATGGAAAAAGGGTTACGAATTCTCAGATTGAACCAAACAGGCAATGCAATGATTGAAGGTGACTCAGAGGTAGCCATAACCGCGGCCAGGAAAATCTACAGAGGCACGCCGGTAAGCAAGGTAACGAAACATTGGCATTTAGCTCATGTAACAGATAACATTGCGAAAATGCTCGGGGAAATGAAAGGTCTCACCTTTCAGGCGATCCGTCGCAAGGCTAACACGGTTGCTGACCACCTGGAAAACTTCGGGATTGAACACCCCAACGCAAGGTGGGACAGCTGTTGGGAAGACATCGACAGCCCAGAGCTAAAGGAAAGGTGCATGCAGCTATCTAGGTTGGATATGAGGCCGGCAGAGACAATCAAATAACTTAATGAGTCCGGTGATTAGACATGCTGATTCATCCAGCATCATTAAATCATGCAAGAGCCGTAGGACGAATGACATAAGGAATATATGTCAGACGTAGGCGATCAAGAGATACGCAGCCCCCATGATCCGCTTTGAAATCAGCCGCCGTAAGAAGGGCAAGACAAGGCACTCTTGGCACGCTCAGGAGGAAGAAGATGATGGTGATCGTAAAGGCCGGCAATCATTTCAAGGCCTTACCATTTTCCCATCGCACAGCAATTATGCCGAACGGACATGCAAGTGGCACAGAGAAGAGCAGCCACTCATAGATCACCTCCCGGTCATTTGTTATTTAACAACCACCAAGGCCACAAGGAAAAGCAATGTTTTATCACGTAGTAATTCTGAGCCCGCTCCCTCTACAAACACAGTGCAGGAACTCTCCGTGGCTACAAGTGTCGCAATGGCAGGGGAAGGCTGCCGGAACCAATCTGCAAACAAAGACCTCCAGCAAGCAAAGAATATGTACGAAACAAGGACATCCCAGCGCAACAAGCGCAAAATCAGCGAACTGGAAGCCAGTGTCAAGGAGGAGGAAACACAGGTTTCGGATCAGCAAATTGGGAAGGAAGTAGATTGGCTCCTGGACCCAGGCACTACCTATACTCATGCCACCCAGTTCGTCCAAACTCAAGCCGAAGCTTGGTGCATGAAGACCCTCCTTGCAAAAGTTCTGGATGGCCAGGACGAGCAGGTAGAGCAGCTGCGCAAACTCAAGCAACACACTGAGGCCATGGATCATGACCACATGGTGGTCGTGGAAAGTATTGAATTTAAGCTCTCCTCGCTAGACCAACAGGCCGACAGCATCAACAAAAAGCTCACTGTGATGATCAAGCTCTTGAGAAATGTCATTGGCAACGACGGCAAGCTCGCTGAGACTCAGCGTGGGGACTCTTCAGGCACTCAACTGGGCAACCCTCCCAAGCCAGGATATGCCAACTGGTAATGGTGGCGGTCACGTTCCTCTTTTTTTCTGACCGCTTCCTATGCCCCCTCTTTTTCAATCTTGCTATGTCTTCTGTACTCGGAACCTGTCAAGAGACTTCTCTAACAGATCCTCCTTGCCTTCTGGTTTAGCGTGTTTTATTTCTCTGCCGCCCTGCGTGGTGTGCTTGTGTCTTTCAATTACTAAGTAGCCAGGCCTGCTGTCTAGCGGCCATTAATCTACTAAGGCAGAAGTTTTGTACTATACTTTTTCTCTGTTAATACAAAAACTGATTTACACAAAAAAGAAGTCATGCAACGGTTATCCCTTTGATTGAGGAAGTTATTCCTTAATTAAGGAGATAAGGATGAGTTGTATTTGAGCTGTAATTAGTTAGCTCAGTTAACTGAGTTGAGTCCAGTTAAATTAGTTCCAAATAGTTTGTGGAACTAATTGTGAGTTTAGTCAGTTAATGCATGAATGCATGAAACTAGTGTACTCCAGATAACTGAATATTCTCTCATAAATAACTCTTGCATGTCAGTTCAGACAAAGACCCAGTTGAGATTAAAGGCAGGGACGGTGTACTATTAGTTGCAAGAAGTTTCCTATAAGAAAATCTCTTGCATGCAAAAGGAATTCATTCCTTGAGATTTGCACAGTTTTACAGTGTGTTGGAGCAGTGTGTGAGATCAGTGCCACACAAGGTTACAACTGGAGCACCCAAGGAAAATAGCACAAGGAAATAGGAGGCTTGGAGGACAAAGGGAAAGGCATATGAGTTGTCTAGTCTGTCTATGAGCAGTGAGAGGGATTGTGCTGAGAGTTGGATAGATGTTGGAGCTAAAGCTTTGTGTAATCCTGATATATTTCCACCTTGTGTGATAATACATATAGCGGGGTTTTTAGCTAAGGCTTTTCCCAGAGTATTCTTCTGTGTTTCATGTGTATTAATTCTACTTCTTAGTTATATGTATTCTTCTTGATCTTGCTCAAATCTATTAAGCTTCCACAAGTTTGATTGTAGAAGTAAATTAAGTATTGTGCTTTAGTCTATTGCATAGTCAGATTAATCTGCAGTGAGAATTTCTACAACCACAAGATCATTCTCAGCCAAGTTTCAAAAGGTTTGATTAACAATAGCAAGACATATAAAAAATGTCTATGGCCTAACCATTTTAGGGGACAAATTAGCATTCCTATAAACCATTGAAAAAAACAAATTCTTACTTTTAAGCCAAAAAATGGATACTATGAGGAAATTTTAATCTAATAAAATATTTACAAGAGAAAAAATGGGTTAATCAACTATTGGAGGAGGAATCACATCAATTCAAAGAATTGATAAAATATTTAAAATTGGTAGACATGGAAACTTGAATGGAAATTACACATGGAACAATCAAAGAATGGGTAATGTGCAAGTAGCCTTGAGACTAGACAAAATTTTCATCTTAGAATTGTTGTTAGGTAATTGGAGGTAGCAGTCTTACAAAGTTATGGCTCATGTCACTAGCCAATAAGTTTACGGGAAGAGTGGAAAGGAGGTCCATCATATAAATCTTTGAAATGATTCATTCTAGATAAAACACCACTCTTTCTTAGACGTGGAAAAATGTTGGAAGGAAGCATGAATCATCAAAGGCACAATCTTGCATAACTTCCACCAAAATCTAAAATATGTCAAACAATAATTGAAGGGTTGGAACAAAAGTGATTTTGGGAATATTCTTGAAGCGAAAGCTCAATTCAATTAGGAAATGAAATAAATAGAACAACAAATTATGAAAGAAGGTAAGATAGAGAATCTAGCAAAGAAAGAGATGGAACTATGCGCACAATTAAAGGAAAGTAATAAGTAAGAGGAAATATTTTGGAAACAAAAAGAAAGGATGAAGTGGCTATAAGAAGGAGAAATAAATATCAAACTCTTCCATATACCAATAATATAATACAAAGAAAAAACACCATTAAAAAAATCAAATATGTGCAAGGGAACGTATTAGAAAACCATGATGATATGGAGTGAGAATATTTCTCCTTTTATCATCAATTATTAACATAGTAAACCCTGACAGATGATTAACCATCTGGAAAATTATTAGGCATATTCCATCTCTCATAACTCTGGAGAAAAAACATCTCTCTTCTAAGAAAAATCTCAAAAATGGAAGTGGAACATGTGGTGATGGGAACGATTAAAGGAAAATCCCTTCGAAAATTACAACATAATTCTTCAAGGCTTGTTTTCCAATTCTTGGGGAAGACATTTGGAAATTAGTGGATAACTATAGAAGAATGGCTTCCATTCACTTGGCACTAGATGTCATTTTCATCACCATAGTTCAAGAAAAAAAAGGTGAGTCCCCTACTAGTTTTAGACTATTTACACTATGTATTGTCATTTAAAAATTTGTCTCAAAGGTGATAGTTGAAAGGCTAAAGCCAATTCTTCCAAAAATTATCTCCCACGAACAAATGGGTTATGTAAAATGTAGGAAAATTTTAAACAACATCGTACTTGATCATGAACTGGTCCAATCTTTGAAAATCACTAAAAATACTAAAATTATTACTAAATTGGACCCTTCCAAAGCATTTGATCGACTTGGTTGGAAATATCTTTATACCTACTTGTTGCCTTTGAATTATTAGAAAAATAGATTCATTCGGTCTTAGCCTTTGTAACCAAAGCCTTCTTTTCCATTCTCATAAATTGATCCCCATCTCAAACCTTTACTCCTTCTAGGAGAATTCGACAAGGGGATCATCTCTCCCCTTTCATCTTACCCTTAATGGTGGAAGGATTAGGTTATGATATAACAATGACTATTCAAAATGGAATCCTAAAGGCCTCCCAATATATAATGTAGATTTTTTTGTAGATTCAAAATCTCATGTGATATTGTTATACGGGAATAGTGTCCACACGGATGCTGCTATTCCCACTAAGATGTGTGGGTATCTTAGAAACAGACAATCAAAGTCTACTATTGATTCCTTTTATGAAAATAGATGAGAGGAGAACCAAGAAGGCCAACCTGAGTCTTGCGCTTGATTCCCTCTCCTTCTTGATAGAGTTTTTCTGCTCACTCTTTGTCTGCTCAGCTTCAAAAGGGACTTGTAGAATCATAGCAACATACTAATATGCAAGAAAAAAGGATCTAAATTCACAAATAATGTAGGATCAGATGTACATTAACCATATACAAGCATATATAAACAAGTACACCAGGATATGGAAGGAAACAAGAATAGCTTTATTCAGATAAAAGTAGCAAGAGGATTACAACCATGAGCGGCTCTGACCCAGCATCATCCTCCAGCTAAGAAGCCCTTGTTTCACCTTAAGCAAAGCAAAATCACCCAACACTGTGAACGTACACAAGAATACTGACAACACTTCTCTATAGATTACAAAATTCCAGCCTCTAGATCTCTGTGATGAGGGATCCATATATAGATGATTACAGAGAGGTGAGTCATCTTTTGGGATCTTAATTAGTGTCTTCTCTCTGATAGTTCCTGCTTCCACTTGGAGAATGAAGATCTCTTACTCATCCCTAGTCGAAAATGGAGTGGCAAGTGTTAGAGGGGAAGCTTTTGAAAGATTCTATGATCTTCCACCTCGCATTTTGGTCCCTGCCATTTGTCCATTCCCGACCATCGCATCCTATAGAGGAGAAAAACAGTATGCATCGCATCCTGTACATTGGGAAGTTGATATGCATCACACCCCCTGCATAGAGCTTTCAGTATGGTCCAGTTTTGACCATTTATTAGCAGTTTTCAGTGGAGAACTTTTGGGAGATGATGTAATCAGTTGACCTTGTTCCTTTAGGCAGTGAAGCAACCCTTTTAGGGACTTAAGAGCCCTCAGTTTATGGACATTTGTGATTGGGGTTGAAGTGCCCAAAAATGTCTATAAAAATTTCCCCCTAAAGCATGAGGTCGTTAATCGTTTTTGATGTCTGGTGAAATGATTTACTATGAGGATATGAAGTTTTTCTAAGCTAGGAGGTGACCTGTAATAAGATACAATACAATACATTATATGACAACATTTTTTCATGATCTAGCTGAGGCGGGCA
>APFE030688075.1:217557-243007 GCA_000404065.3 Pinus taeda
GGGGCCAGCGGTCCCCCGGCGGGGGCTCGGGGGCAGCGCCCCCGAAGCTAAAAACAGATGTAAATTTGCCTTGTAAAAGTATAGTAATTTCTAGTCAATCTGAGCCGTTCATTAGGCGGATGATCTGACGATCAAACTTATGTTTAGTTTAGGGTTTTTTGCCCTAGAAGGCAACCACTCTCTTTGTATGAGGGCATTTTTATTTGAGGCGGTGATAGATGTGTATTCTGTGTGAGAGAGAAATAGAGAGGTGAGACTGTGAGAGAAAATAGAGGATATTACAGCGGATTTGCTGTAGGTTGTGTCTCTTCATTTTGCTGGATAATAGAAAGCAAGGACTAGCTGTTCGAGGTGGACATAGCCCAAACTGGGTGAACTGCGTATATCTGTGTCTCTCTTGTTTTGTGCGTTCTCTATGTTTATATTTCTGCAATATTTTATGTGTTCCATTGCTCCGTAATATTTAATTTTCTAACAGCAGGAGGGCCTTAATGAATCCCACATCAACGACACAGAACGAAGCAAATGATTTTGGAGGTGAAAACAAACTGACGATATGGGGGTTCAGGGTGGCGGTCATGAAGGAATGAAGCATGAATGAATTGCAGTGGGTGAGACTCAAGTGAATTGTCTGAATGACTTATCTTGAACATATCGGTGACATTGACGATGGATTGGTAGCGTTAACCCCAGATATGGATGGTGTGACGGACCAATGGTGAGGACCAATGAACGGAACAACCCAACCCGGCATGGATGCGGAAGGAAAGTGTCATGTTCAAGAGCAACTTGCTACCAATAAAGTTTATTCTTGTTTTCTTCCCAATTTTCCCCAGTCATTGCTGACCAGTACCTCTTTATTTTTGTCGAGCTTGAGGAGGATAACATATGCTTGTTCTATAATCCGCACTTCAGGCGAACCTGTCGCTATATTTTAGTGAACCTAGCGACAGTGAAACTCGTTCTCGTCCTGTTGGACGAGTTTGTCGCTATTTAGTTTAACGAGTTTAACGAAAAAGATAACTCGGTCTCTTTCAATTTTAGAGAGTCTGAAAGAAATGGAAAGAAGACTCGGAAGATTCTTTTTCATTGTATAATCCCTTAAGTCCAAAAAAGCGTAAAATAATACAAAAGGGATGAATTTTCGATAGTTTTAATGAGCCGAACAAGACAAGCGCTCGATCTTTTTGTGTAATAATCCCTCAGGTCCAAAAAGATTAAAATCTAGAGGAGGTGTAGCACTTCCGATGCCTTTTAACGAGCCGGAGAGGCCAATTGCTCGAAAATCTTTTCATATTTTACGAGTCAGGTGAAAAGAGCTTAAAGAAGACTCGTTTTCGAGGAATGAGTGATGGTTTCAGGTAGCAGCTGATTCCAGGTAAGATTTGGAATTTTCCAATCACGACAGAGTTACAAGGATGGCTAGCAGAATCACTCTTTGCAGATGTTCCTCGAAGGGGTAAACAATCATGTGGGGGTGAATGATCGGCTAAAAACAGAGTGGAGGTGATGGCGAGAACACGACCAAGGCTCAAAAGCTAGCAATAAGGCATTCACAATGGTTATTTACTCGTTCATTTTTTAATGAGCTTAAACGCGGGGAGAAACACTTGCTCATGACTTATGTTTATTTTTTAACGAGCATGAACTATGTGCTAAAACTACTCGTGGAGAGTTTATTTTTTAACGAGCTTGAACTCTGTGACAACATTGCTTGCCATGATGGTCATTGATTTTTCGATTTACCCTTAACATTTTGTTCTTTCAAAGATAGTACTACCTGTTCATATGCTTCATCAAACCGATTAGAAATGAAAACATATGCATGATAAATGAGTCAAAACACTAATATTTTACTTGAATTACGTGCACAGTAAATTAAAAGTGACTTTTTACCTCTCATTTTACCATTTCATTTGAATTTGGTTTGTTGGAGTTCTAGAGGTGCTTTTCCCCCCTGATTTTCACCAGCGGATTCCGGGAGATTCTTTGGATGATTCTCGACATCGTTCGGACCAGGTAAGAGCTAAACTTGTGCTCTTTCATTTCATGCCTTTTATTTTGGATTTTGAGCTCATTTCCCTACTCTGCTGAGCCCCTGGGGTATGAAGAACTCGCCCTAGGATCATCGCACCCTTCCTTAGTCGAAAGGTACGATGCATATTGATGTCTCCACTGACTAGTCAGTATGCATCGCTCCTAGAACACTTGCTGGGGTGCGATGGGTGCAGGGAGGAAAATTTTTGCATGGTTTCCTCATGAAATGTTTGCCTGTTTTCACCAAATGAAGATCCTAACTCTTCCCTTGTTTGTTTTTCAGAGATTCATCAAAGGAAAATGGTTGTCACATGGCGAGAACGCGAGCATGAAGAAGAGGACGATGTTGCTTTACATCATCTAGGCACAGTAGCTACATTACGGAACTGTGGCTTGCTGAAGTTTTTATGTATCTTGAGCATGAGGCAAAAAATTAGTTTTTTGCAGTATTTCGTCAATGTTTGGAATCCTATCAACCAGGTATTCCAAATTAGGTGCAAATCGATCCCCTTGATAGTGGTGGACATCTATTTTCTGACCGGCTTGTCAGGTTCCACCCGTGGGGGTGAGTCTGTAAGGGAGTAAATTTGTCGGCATTGCAGAGAGGGATCTCAGCTGAGTGCGGATGACAAGATCAACATCTGAAACGTCACTAACCGGCCCTTGCGGACCATCTTGTTTACTCTTGCTAGACTGGCTGGTAGTTCTGCTCTCCATATAGCCAACAGATCTTATATGCAGTATGCTCTGGAATGCCTTGAACCAAAGGTATTCAATTGGTGTGATGCAGTACTTTCTGTGATGAAGGAAAAGTTGACCAAGGTGAAGAGCGGAAGATCTAAGAACTTTGGTTATGGTTCCATTTTGACCGCTTTCGCCTTGGAGCGAATCCCACTGCTGTAGCCACAATATATATCACTTGGCCTACCTCCACCGACAGAACCTCGGATGCAGAGATGGGTCAATCTCATGTCTCGGCATGCTGGCCAGCCCCAGATTTCATTCTCTGAGACCTTCTTTGAGTGGTTTGACCGTCAGGAGATGGTCTACGCCAGGTTCCCATATGTTGGTATGGACTACCGAGGTGATTCGGATTTGGTGCTACCGGTTGGAGAGAAGTGGGGTGTCATGCGTAATTTTCTTCTAACCATATCTCTGTTCATTGTTGTTTATAATGTTCTTATATTCTTTGGATCAAGACTAATAAAAACTCATGTGCTCATGTAGATGTTGGCCCAGTTTGACCAGCAGCGCGCTGTAGAGACCCAGCGGTCACTCCAGCAGGAGAAGCAGTTGGGAGGGCTATCCTTCGCAACCTTGACGTGGCCGAGACTCTTTCGGCACTACAGGACCAGGTTGAGGGTCTTACCCTTGGCATCCCAGACATGAGGACTGATGAGCTGCCTTTGCGGTTGCAGCGACATACCACTGGAGTGCCGAGTCGATGGACTAGGCTCTTACGCATGATTGCACAGGCGGTGACCTGTTATCATCAGCACCATTAGGCTAGGGTGCCCCCTAGCATTTCTGAGTTTTGGGTCATTTGACCAATTTTGTCTTGGTTACAGAACATTATGTACAAACCATAAACAGTTTATGGAATATATTTTTGATTTTTGGAGCTTTATTTTGGTTTAGTTACATGATCCTGCTGCATATATTGATGTGATGCTTCTTTTTATAAATGTCGCAAATGTCTATCTAACACATAATTTTTCAATGAGTCTATTAATGTGTTTAAACTTTTGGAAATATGTTGATATTGGATGAAATCAAACTGTCTTTCCAAAATTTTGACCCTTAGGAACATGCGATAGATAGTTGCATTTTGTACAACATAGATGTCGATGAGTTGTAGAACGACGAGCTGTGAGTCTAGCCTGACGACAAGTCGACATATACCATGTGCGATGGCATCAGAAAGGAGTTCTATTAATGCATTGTACTCAGCGATATTGTTCGTAGATAGACCAATACATACTCCTCTGAAACTTACTAACTCGCCGCTGGGATTGAAAATGGCCCATGCCGCAGAAGACAGATTCCGCGAGCTACGAATTGCTCCGTCGACATATCCAACGAATGATTCCAGTAGGTTCCACATCTGTAACGAATGCAAAAATTGGATTACTTAACCAAATTAAATGCTCTTGGCGAAAACAAAAATGTAACAAAAGCACGAGGACAACTATGTGCGATCAAGCATAGTAGCGTTTGAGGTACAACCCATTGCGAGGTTGTGCCAGTGGAATCCCATCATAGTCCATCAAATCATAGGCTCCTTTTGCTAATACCCGTTTAACAATATAGGGACCCATCCATAATGATTTGAATTTTCCTGCTCCCAATTTATCGGATTCCTGGTCATAAAGTAATACCAGGTCAGCCTCTGAGAAGATGCGAGGTTTGACATTCTTGTCGAACTGTGCCTTGACTCGTTTCTTATGAGCCTCGTTAGCTGAAGCTGCATCACGATGGGTTTCATCCAAATGGATTAATTCCAAGAAACGAGCCTCTTCTTCTAAGGTTCCGGGGAGAAGATCGACTGCGAGTTTGAGGGATGAGATTTCACATTGGACCGGTAAGATTGCTTCGAGACCGTACACCAATTGAAAAGGTGTGAATCTAGTTGCATTTCTTACCGATGTTTGGTATGCCCACAAGGTTGAGTACAAGATTAGGTGCCAATCCCGTTTGTGGGCTATGATCATCCTTTGCAGCATGCGCTTTAGGACTTTGTTGATTGCTTTAACTTGTCTGTTAGCTTGCGGATAGTATGGAGTAGAGCTGTCGTGGGATAGTCCTAATTTGGCAGCCAACTCAACCATCATGTGATTGCGAAAATGCGATCCATGATCTGTGACTATGGCCTGTGGAACGCCGAATCTGGAGACTACGTGATTGAAAAAGAAAAGGGCAGTTGTTTCGCCACTGTTGTTTAATGTAGGCATCACCTCGGCCCATTTGGTAAAATAGTCCACCACGACTATTATGTACCCATTCCCTCCGGTCGAGGTGGGGTTACATGTCATCAAATCTATGCCCCATTTGGCGAATGGCCCAACAGCTACTACTGGTTGCAGCAGTGTGGGTGGTCTTCTGGTTTTGCTATGAAAAATTTGGCAAGCATGACAACTTCTAACTGCGGTTATGCAATCTTTGAACATTGTTGTCCAAAAGTATCCTGCTCGCAAATTTTTTTGCGTTGTAGCATAACTAGATTCATGCCCCCCACATGCACCTGAATGGCAGTCATTCAGGACTTTTTCAGCCTCCTCAAGAGTGAGGCACCTCCGCAGGACGGTATCGATACCACGACGGTAAAGAGTATCACCGACGATCACGTAGTCCTTTGCTTGGTATCGAATACGTCATTATTCGAAGCGTGACGTATTAGACCTATATGTTTGCGTCTGGAGATAAATGATTATATCTCCATACCACAAATCGTTTGAAGATATCAGAAACAAATTTTCATCCACGATTGCTTCTTCGGATGTTGCATCGTTGGACGATGATGGGAGATCACATAGTAAATCCACAAATACCAAGGCTTTCTTTGATTTGGATCTTTTAAATTCCAAATCAAACTCTTGGAGAATCGCTATCCATTTCGAATACTTGCCCCCCAGCAACTGTCGCGACAATATATAAGTCATGGGGTTGCAATCTGACAAAATGGTAGTTTTCTTAAAGAGGACGTAGTGTCAAAATCTCTGTATTGCTTGAACAGCTGCGATGGCTAGCTTTTCAACGTAGGAGTATTTCATTTCCGTATCATTTAAGTTTCGACTTAAATAGTATATAGGATGTTCAATTCCATTGTCTTCTTGAACTAAGACCATTGCTATGGTCATATCTGCTATAGCCAGATACAGGTTAAAGTCTTTTTGATAATCAGGAGCATACATTAATGATGCTTGTATTAGAGATTTCTTTAAAGTGTCAAAGGAGGCTTGCGTGACCTAGTCCCAAACGAAGGGTACATCCTTTTTCAACATACGGGTATAACCTTTAGCTAGTTCAACGTAATTTGGAATGAACCTCCTGAGGAAATTTGCTTTCCCTTGAAGTTTCTGAATCTGAAGCAGGCTTGAAGGTGGAGGCAAATCGATGATTGCCTTAACCTTACAGGGATCGAGACGAATCCCATCCTTTGAGACAACAAAGCCAAGTAAACGACCAGAATTGACACAAAACACACATTTCTGCAGATTGAGTCTTATCTTGTAGTGTCGGCAACGTAGAAATATTGCTCTCAAATGGCGCAGATGATCGGTCTGCTTTCGTGAATGAATTGGGAGATCGTTGAGGTAAGGTTGAATGATGTTTTTGATGTCTTGGAAAGCATAGTTCATTTCTCTCTGAAAAGTCACCCCTGCGTTCTTCAAACCAAAGGGTAGCTTGCGATATGCGAATGTGCCCCACGGACAAATGAATGCAGTCTTTGACTGGTCCTGTGGGCGGATATTTATTTGATTATACCCAGAAAATCCATCCATGAATGAAAAGATTTCCCAGCCGGCGCATTCATCAATAATCTAATCGATAAAGGGTGTAGGGTAGTTATTTTTGGACAAGCTTGATTTACATCCCTGTAATCAACGTACACTCTAATCGTTCCTTGTTTTTTCATAACAGGAACAATATTCGATACCCAATCTGTTAGAGGAACGGCGTAAATGAAACCAACGTGGAGGAGTTTTTCGACTTCCGCCTTGATGGCAACGACTTTCTTGGGGTGCACCTGCCTTAGCCGTTGTCGTACCGGTTTGACATCTAGATACATCTTAATCTCGTGTTCAACTATGCTCGAGTCGATACCTAGCATTTCATCGTATGACCAAGCAAAGACATCTCTAAACTCGCGAAAGAGAGTGTTATATATTTCCAGTTCGGAAGAAGAACAAGCTTTGCCAACATGAATGTTCTCTACAACATTTGTTTTGGTCGAGATGTTTACGGCAATAGTCTCTTCGATATTGGATAGGTTTCTTTCAGAATCCACCGTGTTTACGGTATTCGTCAGAAAGTCAAATACTCAAGGATGTTGTAGGTCACCATAATTATCTTCTTTACAATTCGAAAGATGGGAACGATGGTGGTGATCTTCCCATGGTGCCCCATCGATCATCATTGATTGAATGATTCCTTCGTCTGTAAGGTGTACTTGTGACCAAGGATCTGAAGGGGTGCCATATTCCTTAGACCTATCTATCCAAACGCTTGACGAGTGTTGATGCTGGTTTGCCTCCCATACTGAGAACATTGATTGCTATAATATTTCCAGCGGGGTTAGAGGCAAAACCTGCGAATGATCCATTTTAACATCGTTTTCTAATATCTTTTGAATGGAAGATATCATATTGCAGGTTCTTACATTAGCCACTTCTGCCAAATTGGTAGGAGGCAGTAGGGTAAAGGTTCCCATTAATGTAGGGTCTTTTAGTAGGCCTACTCCGATATTATGAAGCATGCTAGGTCTTTCATGGATCATTAGAATGCTTCCCGTAACTTGCGAACTGTTGGGGAGAAAAGTTTGTTGGTCGATGATTGTAATTCCTCCTTTAGAAGGAAATGCAATTTTCCTGAAGTAGGTCGAGACAACAACCGCCATGGCATATATCCAGGGTCTTCCCAATAAGATGTTGTAGTCAAGATTTCCGTCGATGACTTCAACATAGATTTCTACTGTTTTTCCCCCCAGTTCGACTTGCAAGTTACTTAGTATCCCATACAGGGTGTACGTTCGTCCATCAAATGATTTTAATGCTGCTGATGATCGCAACAAAGAGGGAGACCACAAAGTTTTCCAGCAACTCATCGACATGATACATGTGGATGCTCCCTCATCAATAATTGTTCTATGAACAGTTTTGTTGAGGGATTTCACTTGAATGAGGAAAGCTAGTTGAGTTGGTAACTGAGGGTCGTATCCTTTATGATTAAAAGATACAAGATCAGAATCCATTGGGTCAATCCCACCTATTGTTGACAATAAAGCCTGCATTTGGGAGGGGCAATTTTGCAGCACTTCAAGATTCGACATCACGGATGGCAATTGGGCTAAATCCTCCACTATATTATAGTGTTGTGTTGCTCGGGCACGAGGATTAAATGTCGATTTGTGTATTACTCCCTTCGGTGGTTTTATTGTTAATTCAGGGATGATGGGTGGCACAACTTCTGTTGAAGTCGTTGTTGAACTACTAGGTTGTTCATTGTCCTTGTTGTTCAACATCTGTGGATTCCCGTAATCTTTACTCCTTGTCGTTATAAGAGTGTCATTTAGTTGCTTCGAGACTGACAACATTAGCACTTGGGACGGGGAAGCATTTTCATTAGCAACCATATTCGTTCCTGGGTTTGGAAACAGATCAGTCAATACAGTCGAGGTTTTTGAACTTTTGAAAGATTTGCTAAGTTCTTCTTTAAATGGAAAGTCCCGTGTCCAGTGATCCTCGTCACATATATGACATGGATTTTTGGGTTTCACATTCCCATAAGGGTTTGCAGAAGGTTTCCTAGGAGATGAGTCTCCCTGGTTTTTCTTCTTCCCTTTTTTTTTCTTCTTGCCTCCTGGTTGCTTGGTTTCTTTGCCTTTGTCTGTTGACATAGCATTTACTTCTGAGGTTAGAAGTTCTTCATTTGCATCTTGACTCGAAACCGTGCGGGCCTTTTTGGATGTGGCCTTTGCGGTTTTAGTGCTTGTCATGCCTATCACACCATCGCCGACATGAGAGTCCTTGTTTGATTTAGGAGGCGGAGGGATGGAGAATTCTGGTCTAGGAGCATCAGGGATTTTATCATAGAGCGTGCCAAACTGAGTATAGATCAAGTCTAGATATTGTGCATGAGCAATGACTTGCTCTTTAGTGATGACTCCCCCCTTTGCCACATCTTCTGTAATAGTGGGTAACAATGACTTAATAAACCATTCAGCCAATAGTTGATCAGGAACATATGTTTTTACCATTCTACGATGACGCCACCACTCATGAATATGATCGGATATGTGAGTGGTTGTCGTTTGTTTGAAATTGGTAAGCAGCTCAGTTCATGTTTCGTACCTAATAGGTAATTGAAAATGGGTTAAAATAGTTGTGGCTATGGTACTGAAGTTATCAAATGAAGCTCTAGGCAGTTCGATATACCACTTTTCTATCGGACCAGTTAACGTGCGCTGAAAGAGGTGAAGTCGAATCGAATCATCATTGAGAGTGTTTGACGAACACCATAGATGAAAGGTCATCACATGATTCGATGGGTCTTTGCCCGGATTTCCATTGAATTTAGGAATATCCAATGGAAATTTATGCGGGATCACTGACCACCAAGGGGCGTAGGCAATTGGATCGTTCGTTAGCCGACTTAGATCTGGTAACTCTAGGTTTGCCACGAAGGGAAACTGTTGATTTAGGCTTGGTTGAGCATACCAAGGATAAGACGGAATTGTTTAAGTAGTCGGTCTTTGCATACCAGCATAATGCATTTGATGTTGGTAACTTTGGTAAGGTTGATGGGCATAACCATTATGATATGGTTGATACCGCTGCCCATTACTCACAAAGACTTGTTGCTCATATCCTTGGTAAGCTTGCTGAAATTGCGGTTGTTGGTATTGCACTAGCCATGGTTGTGAAGCCATGGACTTTTGTCCAGCACTGACTATTTGACCAAGATTGGGGTTGGGGTTCCCCATTTGAACCTGTGTCATTCCACTAGTGGGTGATTGTGGTTGTGTCGGAGGTACAAGAGATTCTTGTATCGCCACCTACGAAACTTGAGGTTGGCATTCAATTGGTGACACTTGTACTTGTGATACAGCCACAATAGCCGGCGTAGTGGGAATGTTTTTCATAGGTGAACTTTGTTGTATTGAGCATACAACTCTTGGTTGTTGAGATAGGACTGGTACCCAACCGCTAGTTGTGATTCCAGCATAACCCAAATTTTGTTGCGAACTCACGCATGGTTTTCCTTCTGGGGAAGACAATGAAAGGGTATATGGCCCTCCATACGACGTTAATCCAGTGCTCAAAGGAATAATTTGCCTTTGGGGACCAGTTTGCCCAAATTGACCTTGTGATGGATCAATTTGTCGAGACTCAACGTAAGAGATTCCAGATATAATTCCGGATGAACAAACAGGAACAGTCCATACTGTCGAAATAGTCCCAGGATGGACTCCATCCAGTGATTGAAAACTGGTTGGGACAGATGGCACGCCGACAAACATTGTCAGAATAGCAGAAGGGGCTTCTGCTATTGCTGTGTCGAGTGACACAGTCCTTGATGTTGACGGTTGTTCAGACATGTTAAGTCTATCTAAAAGATTCCTCAGTGATTCTTCAGGAACTTTCGAGGGTGGGTGAATATTTTCTTATGAAGAAGGATATAGGGCGATCCCAGCTCCAAGTTGCGTTGGAGTGCTAGACGGAGGATCTTCCACAATCTCTTCTATGGAAATTAATCCAGGGGGAAGAGGTAGACCGTCAGGTCCGTAAAATATTTCTGGTGTCGAAGAAGATGTAAGTCTTGCAGCAGCAGACGGTTGGGGAGTAACACCTTCTGAATTGGTTGTAGATGGAACCGGTTCAGGAATAGAAGTGTTAACCGTCGCACTAGGATTAGTTGTAATGTCCTGTTGCTGTTGCGGAATTTCTTCCGTAGAGGCAGGGATTCCAGAAATGTTCGGAGTAACCGGAGTCTCTGAGGATGTTGGAGTGCTTGCTCCAACCAACCTAGGGGACTTTGACCTGGTTAAACAAGTTCGCTTCATCCGGAATGGCTTCACTTCCGGAGTCAACAATGGTTGACTCATAAGTCTTTGCGAATGACGGAATTTTGATTGACTTTCTTCCACGATTGCGAATTACTTGATCAACTCAAAATAAAAGGGGAAATTTTTTTTCGAATTAAATGAATTTTAGATGATTTGACACAACTTGTTTTTTCAATTTTAAAGAGTCCAGAAAAAACAAAAGATGACTCTAGTCGCCTTCAATTTTTATTGAGCTTGAAGTGACAAGCGCTCAGAGGACCTTTTCCATTAAGGAGTCTGAAAAGGAGAAAAATGGACTTCTCTGGAGATCTAGGCAGAGAGGATTACTAAACCAATCGTAAAACTGCAGAATACGTTTTACGGTACGAGAATCAGTCTTCCCGAATACTGTGTTTGGTGCATTACAATCGATAGGGCGGCAGACACGGCTTCCTAAGGATAAAGGATGCAACCTATAGTGGTCTCCCAATATATACGCGACGGTATGTGGGAGCACAAGTCCGTACTGGCACTTATTGTCTCAAAGTGGAGGAATCACCCAACCATCACTGAAAGCAACAGTTACCAGGCTTTACGACACCGGAATACGTCTCTAGCCTAGACCACTAGATGTTGCGTTAAGTTCCAAAGCGTTGTTAGATTCATTGAGATTTATTTTAAGTTGATCTTGCTTAGCAGTTTGCCTTTCAGGTTCACCACGTGATGTATGTATAAATTCCTAAATGCAGTCTAAGATGATAATAATGTTTTATCTTCTTTCAACAATGAAAATCCTAGCTACTAAGGGGAAGAAAGTCAAGCATCTTTTCTTCACAAAGCACAGAGCACACGCTAATATGCACAGTCCTAAATCAAGCCAAGCATTCAAGATGCAAATGCACATGCATGTATTGGTTTTCAGTTCCCTTACTGTGTAAATGACACTAAGAAAACTATGTACGAAATTGAAATGCTTTTAAAGTGACTGTACTCAACAAAATTCTTTTTCAAAACGAAGTGAAAACAAGAGAGACACTTTGCGATTTTGAAATGGAAATTGCTTTTCAACACTTTAAAACTAGTAAATCAAGTCTTATGCAATGATAAACGTATAATAACCTATCTAAAACAATGTGATTGCTTTCTAAAACTGAAAACGACAGTTACGACACTTTCAGATCTATAGACGACAGTTTGACTATGTTACTTTTTGCAAAAGAGAACTAAAATGACACACAATACATAAAAAAGTTTATAGTTCTTTGCACTAAGGAGGCGGAATAATGAAAGAGAAGGGAGTATTCATAGAAGCACACTGATTGCAGACAACAAAAACTCTTGAATAAGACTGAAAACAGTGAGAAAAATCCACAGTCGGAGGGTAAAATCAGTCCTCCCTAACCATCGCACCTGTTACACAGTGAACTCAGTATGCAGCGCAATTACTCCATTCGGGAAGTGCGATGCATACAAGCTGCCTTGAAGGCAGGGTGCGATGGTTACAGTGCAAGACTTTGAACGAGACTTCACTCACAGTTTGCAGTTTAGTTCAGGTGTTTAATATGAATAAGTACAGATCAATGTATGTAAAAACACAAGGGTGATATAAGAGGTTACTAAAGCCACTACTTAGGGCAATTAGATTGCTTGCAGATCTATTGTTTAATTTATAAACAAAAACCCGGAGATTGAATGAAGCAGAATTTATCTACTTTGCATTTGTATGACAAATGCAGTTCGAAGGCTAGCTGGCTTGACTTCAGGCTCGATCTATATGTTTATAAAAGAAACAAGGATAGATAGGCTAACAAGTAATCAAGTCGATCCCCAGCGGAGTCTCCATTTTGTTATACAGGAATAGTGTCCACACGGATGCTGCTATTCCCACTAAGATGTGTGGCTATCTTAGAAAAAAACAATCAAAGTCTACTGTTGATTCTTTTTATGAAAATAGATGAGAGGAGAACCAAGAGGGCCAACCTGAGTCTTGCGCTCGATTCCCTCTCCTTCTTGATAGAGTTTTGCTGCTCTCTCTTTGTCTGCTCAGCTTCAAAAGGGACCTATAGAATCACAACAACATACTACTATGCAAGAAACAAGGATCTAAATTCACAAATAATGTAGGATCAGATGTACATTAACCATATACAAGCATATATAAACAAGCACACCAAGATATGGAAGGAAACAAGAATAGCTTTATTCAGATAAAAATAGCAAGAGAATTACAACCATGAGTGGCTTTGACCGAGCATCATCCTCTAGCTAAGAAGCCCTTCTTTCACCTCAAGCAAAGAAAAATCACCCAACGCTGTGAATGTTCTCAAGAATACTGACAGCACTTCTCTATAGATTACAAAATTCCAGCCTTTGGATCTCTGTGATGAGGGATCCATATATAGATGATTACAGAGAGGTGAGTCATCTTTTGGGATCTTGATTAGTGTCTTCTCTCTGATAGTTCCTTCTTCCACTTGGAGAATGAAGATCTTTTACTCATCCCTGGTCGAAAATGGAGTGGCAAGTGTCAGAGGGGAAGCTTCTAGAAGATTCCATGATCTTCCACCTCGCATTTTGGTCCCTGCCATTTGTCCATTTCCGACCATCGCACCCTACAGAGGAGAAAAATAGTATGCATCACACCCTGTACATTGGGAAGGTGATATGCATTGCACCCCCTGCATGGAGCTTTCAATATGGTCTATTTTTGACCATTTATGAGCAGTTTTATGTGGAGAACTTCTGGGAGATGATGTAATCAGTTGACCTTGTTCCTTTAGGCAGTGAAGCAACCCTTTTAGGGACTTAAGAGCCCTCAATTTATGGACATTTGTGATTGGGGTTGAAGTGCCCAAAAATGTCTATAACAGATATACTAAAACATAAGACAAAAATCTACCAAAAAAATGATTGATGGAAACAATAAGCAGAAATAGGAAGAATATAAATCACACATAACACAATATTTCTCTAGGGAAAGCCACTGCTCAAAACCCCAACTACCTATATTTCATTAACCAGAAGATCTGAGAAGAAAATACAATGCTTGTTCACACTAGAAAAATCCATGCACAAGTATGATCTAACTCTCTGCCTCACAAGCCATCTCAATCCAAAACTTAACCAATTTTGTTTCTTTCCAAGCCCCTAATTCCTTGTGCAATTCCTAAGAGAATTAGCATCTATTTAATGTGGAAATTTCCCCTCAATAACTACGCAATCCAAATATATGTCCTCAACTAATTTCATGCACCATCTGTACAACTCAGAAAATTATACAACTCATAGTACATTGTCCCTACACTCTAGTCTCAACTGGGTCTTCCTCTGAAATGGCATGCATGAGTTATTTATGAGTGAATCTTCAGTTAGTTGGTGTGGTGGGGATGCACTAGTGCACTACTCCACTACTAGACCTCTACTAGCTCCTCCAACAGTTAAAACTAGTTTAACTGGCTATAACTAAGTTAGACTAAGTTATCTAATTACAACTCCAAAGGTCTCAAACTGGGCCCTTAAAATTTAGGGATCGCTCTACATGAATCTAGATAGACTTCCAACTCGAATTTCCTAAGCTAACTAAGTTAACTTAACTTAGTAAACTATTACAAGTTGTTATGAGAATAGAATTACAAATTAATTCACAATTTAATTCAAGGACATATTAAATTGGAATTTTTGATGCTATTTTTAATTTTTCTTGTTGCTATTTTCAACACTCCCTCTCAACAAGAAATGAATTCAACTCTATCCCGATCGTGAACCTTTGGAATGTTATGCATGAAACACTTCTCTCTAGTGTTGCTGCTACTACAACTTATGAAACTAAAAAAAACATCCAACTTGAATTAGTATGATGCATCTGTCACCAAAGTCTTTAACTGCTACTAGCTCTACTTCTGTCGACTAAAAATTTGCACTTTTTCTGACTCTACCTATCTTCATTATTGTCAACTCTTCTTTATGCTCTCCAGTATCTAGTCGCTGCTAGCCTCTACCTCTGTTACTTTAATATATGACTACATCAACCGCCATTGATCCATCTTGCTACTCTGTGTTGTGGGCTCTTGTAGCAAGGTATGATCCAAGAGATAAAACCACTCAATGGACCCTACCCAATTTCTACCCTCTTGGGACTATCACTTCACATCGCCCCACCAATCACATGGAGGTATGGATGTATGCACTCCCTCTGCCCACTTGGCTTAAAATTTCTCTCTACTGGAGGTCTCTGCTTGAGTGGATGTCTCCACTCACTCTCCTCTCTACTTATCTGGTTGTAGGTTCTCCACAACTTTCTGAGTCTGCTTCTTCTCTACTTGAGTGGATCTCTCCACTCGCTCTCCTCTCTACTTCTCTTGTTGTGGCTACTCCACAACTTTCTAAGACTGCTTCTGAGACTTTTTTTGGGGCTACATGTTGAGAGGTAATTCACTCTCACTCTCAACCACCAAGTCTCTAACCTTTTCCTTGCTCCTCAAGGCTTTACATGCATCGCCAACCTCAATAGCATACATGTTCCTGACTCGTACATTGATCTTCTTCACCTATCCCATGCTAATGTGTCTAATGAAAACCATCCCTTACTAAAAATCACATATAGACACGGTCTTCCAATACTGCGATGAAAACAAGATTATTCTTTAGTACTCATCCTAATATATCTATACCTCCCGTCATTTCCAAACTCTATGTTTTTATTGAGGTATTTCCCTTCAAATTCATGGAATAGATCTCTATTCCTCATCATATGGAATGAGGCACCACTGTCGAGACACCACACCCTTCCCATTACAGTGTTCACCATCCATGTAATGAGAGTGAAATCAAGTTCGAATTGTGAAGCTAAAGCTTCACCTGTTGTTGCAATTGTAGGCTCCTTCTTGCACGCTTTCTTCTGTGGGGAATTCATGGCATAGTGCCCGTGTTCATGATAGTGAAAACACTTGACTTTTGACAAGTCCATCTTCTTGTTGCCCGCCTCACCTTGGGACTTCTTTCCCTTGGCTTTCTTTTCTTTGCTCACTAATCAAAAGTCTTCTTCCACTTCTTTGGAAGAGGTCCCATCTCTCGTGCTCCTCTAAATCTCTTCTTGTACCAAATATGACCACAATCATTCCCAATCTAGTAGCTTTGCCCTCCCATTAACAGAGTCCTCGTAACTATGCCAGCTCTTGGGAAGTCATATAAGATCTACGCTCACCATATTGTCTTCCGAAACAGTAATCCCGACACTTCCAAGCTCATCCCAACAATGGGCGAACTTGGTCAAGTAATTCGGAATTGATTCGCCCTTCTCCATCTTGATATTTCTGAGTTTGTTCTTCAGTACCAACTTCCTGTGGTCACTTCTATTTTGAAACAGGTTCATCAATGCCTTCCACATTGAGTATGGAGTATCCTTTCCATGGAGACTTGAGACAATGTGGTCTCGAACTCCAGCTAGTATAATTCTTCACACTTTTGCCACACACTTTCTCCATTCAGCCAGATCTTTAGCATATGATGTTGGAGGATTAGGAATGTCATGATCTATGAATTCCTTGAGGCCATTGTCTTCCAGCACTGCATCCATCCTGTCCTTCAAGGCTATGTATTTCGAGCTTCCATCCAAGGCATACTCAAGTCTCAAACTGTAGAAATCCATATTGTCGACTCTGAAGTATGAACTTGCAAATTCAATTTTCACCTACACAACAAACTCAAATTCTCCTCTTCTATACTGCCTTCAGCTCTGATACCATGTAGAATTTTTTGTATATTCAACAACTCATGTGATATAATAAAACATAAGACAAGAATCTACTCTACTCTTTTTAGTGGAAACCAAAAAAATGATCAATGAAAACAATAAGCAAAAAGAGGAAGAATACCAATCGCACATAACACAATATTTCTTTGGGGAAAGCCACTGTGCAAAACCCTCACTATCTATATTGCATTAACAAGATGATCTAAGAAGAAAATAAAATGCTTGTTCACACTAGAACAGTCCTTGCACAAGTATGATCTAACTCTCTGCCTCACAAGCCAGCTCAAGCCAACACTTAGCCAATTCTTCTGCCTGCCAAGCCCCTACTTCCTTGCGCAATGCCTAAGAGAATTAACCTTTATTTAATGTGGAAATTCCATCTCCATAACTGAACAATCCAAACATAGGTCCTCAACTAATTGCATGCACCATCTGTACAACTCAGAAAATTATACAATTGATAGTACATTGTCCCTGCACTATAGTCTCAACTCAGTTTTCCTCTGAACTGACATACATGAGTTATTTATGAGTGAATCTTTAGTTAGATGGTGTGCTATCGGGGATGCACTGGTGCACTACTCTACTACTAGACCTCTACTAGTTCCTCCAACAGTTAGAAATAGTTTAACTGACTATAACTCAGTTAGATTGAGTTATCTAATTACAACTCTAAAGAACTCAACCTGGGCCTCTACAATTTAGGGATCACTCTACATGACTCGAGATATACTTCCAACTCGAATTTCCTAAGCTAACTAAGCCAACTGAGCTTATTTAACTATTACAAGTTGCTATGAGAATAGAATTACAAATTAATTCACAATTTAATTCAAGGACAAATTAAATTTGAATTTCTAGATGTTATTTTTAACACTTCTTGTTGTTATTTTAAACATATAAAACAAATTCTCCCATCATCCATTATTATTTTGTAGATAATACTTTGATATCTAGTCACCCTTCAACAAGACAATCTAGAACCTGCAGGAATATCTTAGAATATTTTCAAGTTGCTTCAAAGATGGAAATAAACCTAGGAAAATCTAAAGTTTTTTTCATGAATACTTCGCTGGTTGTACAAAACCACACCTCTAGAACACTCAAAATTCAAGGTAATTCTCTTCCATCCAAACACTGGGGAGCCCATTTTATAAAACTCTTTGAGGCACTCAGCTTGGGAGGATTTAATAAGAAAATTTGATAATAAACTTTCATGTTGGTCCTTTATATATCTTAACATATTTTTTTTATTAGTTCTTCTGAAAGTGATGCTTAACGCTTTACCAATCTACCCTTTTTTAGCACTACTAGTGGCGAGCAAAACTTTCTATGGGTGGGGAGGGAATTGAAAAAAAATAATGAAACTAATAGCTCGACACAAGTATGTAGACCCAAAATGAAAGGAGATTGGGAACTAAGGGACCTATAAATATAGAGTAACCTTTTGGCTACAAAAATGTAGTGAAGATGGCTAAAGTCCCCAAATGAAATATGTACTAATATTTGGAGGAAAATGTACACCCCCAACTGAGAAGAATGTAACTTAATCATATTGGACCGGGAAATAGTAGGTTCCCAAATATGGAACAAGGCTTGGAAGAATCTCTCCCTTATATAGGATCACAACTTCTAGAAAGTCAAAGAAGGAAATAATGTTTACTTCTTGGAGTACACTTGGAATCAATTTCATAACAACTATCATGATTTTAGGATGGGATTCATACAACAAGGAAATAACGTGGTAGCTGATTATTAGTAACTCCATTCAAACTCATAACAATGGAGGAATTGGATTTTGAAAGATCAATGGCCTTTTCAAAATAGATCAACTGTGGACAATCTATGGGAGACTCTACAAATAAAGAAAAAATAAATTTTATACATGCCCAAACAAAATAAGATGGGGATACAAGTAATCAGGAAACTGCACTCTTAGGAAAACCCACAATCTTTTGATTGGCTATGACCAACTAATGGATAATCTAATATGGAACAAGATATGGTATCTAAAACTCCAGGAAAAAATTACATTATTTCTATAGTAGGTATGGCAACAGTAAATTCTAACATGGGATAGGCTTCAAGAAAGAGGATTTTTTGGCCTCTCATTTTTCCATCTGTGTAATCAAGCAGAGGAAGTGAAAATTAGTTTTCTTAACTCCTATTCCTTTGTTTTCAACTTATGGGACACAGGAGGAACCATTCTAAGGCACTTTATGATAGAGTCCAACATAATATACTAGAAACAATAACCAGTTGTAGATACTCTTCATTTAAGCAAGTGATCATCATCAAAGCATGGTAATTATTGTTGGGTTTCATTTTATGGGAAACATGGAAGGAAAGGAAAAGGAGAATATTCAAAAACCACAAACTTCCAAAGAGTCAAGTGTCGCATAAAATTCTTCAAAATATCTAATAAACTGTAGAAATTTCAAGAAATTTGCTACTGATAATAAAAATAAACTGAAATAAATTCTTCTACTATTATGTGGAAAAGAAAACACATCATAGAAACACATGCAATAACATGCAAGCATCAAAACACAAGGAACACAAGGATTTTATAAGCGAACCCAACTGGGAGAAAACCCTTTTCTATTTTTCATTAATTCAAATGAGAATATGGATCAATTACAATGTCTTGCTTCAATCATGAAGCACACCCTACACTGCAATTCAGATCTCCTACTCACTAACCTGCTCTAACCAACAATTAGCCAAAATAGGCATCAACATTCCTCATGTTTCCTTGCGCAATTCTGCAGGAATTAAACTCCTAAAAAATAGGTAAATTCCCTATTTCCTTGCGCAATTCCTAACAACTTTATTACTTACTTAATTTCCAAGCTTGTACACTCAACTATATATAATTATAAATATAAACGTGCCTTTTCCATCCACTCAACTAGGAAACTCGAATTCCATTCATGACTAGTTAACTGAGAGATCGGTGAGTTAACATCATTCATAACTACTCAACTGACCTTCAACTGACTCAATTAATGAATAGAGATCAATTAATTGAGTTTAACTTAAAATAACAAAACTAGATTGCTAAATTTTAGCAATCACTACATGCACAACTCTACTCCAAGCCTACAAACTCGAATTTGCTGATCTAACTAGTAGAGAAGGTCATGTCACTCTAGCTAACAGTAATCCAAGTCATCCTGCTGATATGGAAAATCAAATTTTCTCCATTTTACTAAGGCAGTAGTCAAATGAAGCCTTTTCTCACTACAATTTCAACACTCCCTCTTAGCAAGAAAATTATTTTTCACAATCCCAATCCTACTCTTGTAGAAATGTGCAATAACAAGACTTCCTTTCATTGTTGTTGTTGTTATTGAAACAACTACAATTGAGAAGTATCTGAAATAGTTATGTCTCTAAGCTACAACTGTCTCCTGAGCATCTAACTGCTACTAGTCTCTACACTATCTACTGGGAAAACTGCATTGTTGTTTATTTTGCACTATGCCTCCTGCACTGCTCTCAATACTACTTTGTGCTCCTCGGCATCTGATTGCAACTAGTCTATAACTGTCACTCAATCTCTGACTACATCAATTGAAATTGATACTTTTACTACTAAATATTGTGGGACCCTATAGCAAGGGTAATAATCCATGAGAAGAGTATACTGAAAGTGATACTACTCTCCTATGGACCATGCCCAAACCTTTGCAACGGCTCTACATCACCCCACCTCACTCCTGGAGGTCTAGCTACATGCATGGTGAAATCTACCTCTAACTCATTGATATTTTCCACTCTAACTCCAATATGTTTCACTTGTCCAATTACAACATGCTTCAAAAAATATTTTCCCTTACTTAACACCACATCATAACCTCTGTCCTCCATTGCAGCTACAGAAATCAATTTTTTCTTCATCACAAGCACATACATTAGATTTTTCAAGTGAAGATGGGAGCTCGAATCCCTCTTAAAGGTGACAGTACCAGTTCCTTTGGTACTATACCTCCCATCATCTCCAAATTCTATGTGCAATTTAAGATCCTTCTCCTCTATGATACTAAATAATTCCTTGTTTCCTGTCATATGATAAGAGGCACCATAATCTATGTACCACTCACTCCCTCTTATTGTGCTTTCCATGCAACGAAAGAGGGTGAAATATAACTCAAATTGAAATGCCATAGCATCTCCTCCTTCTCATGTTGTAGGCTCCTTGCTGGATCTCTTGTGTGGACACCTGGTTGCATAGTTTTTTATTCATGGTAGTGAAAATATTTTATTTTCATAAGGTCCTTCTTCTTGCCATTGTTGTGGCTAGAATCTGCCTCACCTTCGGACTTCTTTCCCTTGGAATTCTTTCCTTTACCAACTAGAGCACAATCTTCTTCCTCGTCTGCGATGGATGTTACATCATCTATAGTGTTTCTTTTGATCTCTTTCTATACAAATCAGGTAAAATTCTCTCCCAATCTAGTAGCTTTTCTCTTCCATTAACAGAATCCTAATAGATATTCCAGGATTTTGTTGGAAAATGCAACAAGAAATTCTCAATTTGATTTTGCCTTGATTAAATTGAGAAAATTTGAATTTCCACATCAACAGACAACTTGGATGCAGTTAATTTGTGTGACATGGATTGTGTCACCCACTTTACTTAGTAAATTCTAGTTGGAGGAGTTAGAGTTCAGTTAAACATATCTAATTGCTAATTTGTAGCAATCAAAGTTAGTTATCTTAAGGAGTTTTCAATTAAACTAGTTCCAATTGTTGGAGGAACTAGTGGAAGGTCAATTGTGCAGTGGAACTTTAGTCAAACTTAGTGATCATCCAGTTAACTAATCAATCAACCCAAAATATCTAGTTCATGCAGATAATTCGAGTTCCCTAACTGTGGTGGAGATTGCAAGGCAATGTAACATCAGTTGTAGACTAGTCTTTAGTGTACGAGTGTTGCATCCATTCAAATTATCAAACTTGGGAATTGCACAATCATTTTGGAGAAATTTCTAAATAATAGGGGCCTAACTTTTCAAGGAACTGCGCGAGGAAATAGGGGCTCAAGCAGAGGCACAAGTTGACTAAGTATGGGTCAAAGCTTCTCAGTGAACAGCAAGATAGGTTATTCACTTACATGTTGTGCTCAGTTGAGCAAAGAAATTGTAATACATATTATATTCATCAGATTAATGCAAGTCAACATTAGGGTTTTTATCAGATTTCTTTCCCCAAGAAAAATAATGTGTGCATATGTGTTATTTCTTATTGCATGTCTGAAATTTTTGTTCTAAATTGTGAAATAACTTCCGCAAAGCGGTAGACTAGGTTTGTATCTTGTGATTTTGATTAATATTTCATGAGAAATTTCAAATATACAACATAATTTCTACATATTTTGGAATGCCAAGGATTGTTAAGCTCACAAGTTCAGATGATGGCACATTTTCTCCTAGTCCTATCAATTCATCTTGAACTCGGGTGAATTTTGATAGGTATCGTGGAATGGTTTCATTTTTTTCCACTCGAATGCTCCTGAGTTTATATCTCAATGCTAATTTTCTGGCATCATTATTGCTCTAGAAGATATCTATGAGAGTTTTCCACATTGCAAAAGGAGTCTCCTTTCCATCCAAGGTTGAAACCACATGATCTTTGACACCCTCCAAAATAATCCTCCTGGCTCTTCTTGTGTCTTTCTTCCACTGAGAAAGTTCTTGTGCATCTGATGTTGATAGTTTTGGAATATCAGTTTGTGTATATTCCCATTTTCCATTGTCATCCAAGACAACTTCCATCATGTCTTTCAAATCACAAAAATTTGAGGTTCCCTTTAATGCATACTCTAGCCTCAATCAATTGAAAGAAATTTTCCCTGCACTGAAGAGAATTTTCACCAAAAAACTATGCAAATAGAAATTTCTTTGAGATAAGATCTTGAAAAAGGTTTCTATCTAGTCTTATGAGGCTCTAATACCATGTAGAAATTGCAAGAAATTTTCTACTGCTAATGAAATCGAACTGAAATCAAGAGACGAAAATTTCTTCTACTATTGTGCGGAAAGGAAATCACACAATAGAAACATGTGCAACCATCAAAAAACAAGGAATACAATGATTTTATGGGGAAATCCAACTACAAAAAAAACCTTTGTTGCTTTACATTAATTCATATGAGAATATGGATCAATTACAATTTCTCGCTTGAATCCAAAAGCACACCCTGTACTGCAATTTTGATCTCCCATTCATTGCCCTTCTTTGACCAACACTTAGCCAAAATAGGCCTCAACTTTCATCCTATATCCTTTCACAATCCTGGAGGAATTAAGCTCCTAAAAAATGGGGAAACTCGTTATTTCCTTGCACAATTCCCATGGACTTGATCACCTTCTTAATTTCCAAGCATGTACACTCAATTGTATACAATTATAAATACAAATGTGCCTTTTCCATCCACTGAACTAGGAAATTTGAATTTAATGCATGACTAGGTCTAATTTTAGTTGATTGACTATAGTAGTTGATGATCGGTGAGTTAACAACAGTCATAACTACTCGACTGACCTGTGAACTAACTCAACTAATGACTAGAGCCCAGTTAATTGAGTTCAACTAAAAATAACTTAACTAGATTGCTAAATTTTAGCAATAACTACATGCAAACTCTACTCCAAGCCTACAAACTCAAATTTGATGATCAAACTAGTAGACAAGGCCATGCCACTCTAGCTATGATATAAAATTGAAAATTGAAGATTGCTTGAAAAATTTTGCAAGCTAGTGTTGCCATTATGATGCATGTGTTGTACTTGATGGCAACCCACTTGTAGCAGAACAACTCACTCATACATGGTAACTAGATGAATCTACAGAATAGATATCAGATGTGACAGAATGCATGACAAGTAGTATTTATAGATGTGATGAAATGCAGGGTAGCTTCAAGGAATGAGTTCAGAAGGAAACTCTCTTAGATGAAAGATCACAGTATAGCAAGTAAACAACAAGAATGAAGAAAGAAAGGTATACGCAGGCTCAATATATACCAAGTTGCGTATACACGCAAGTTCACTATATACCAAGTCACGTATACACACAAGTTCAGGTACACATGCATTTTCACAGAAGGAAAGTCGCGTACATGTCGGAAACTTGGTTTTGGTCTGTGGTATTTGGTCCATGGTATTGTGATCCATGGTATTGGTCCAAGGTATCATGTCCGACGTGTTGACCCCAGGTATTTGGTCCAAGGTATTTATTCTAAGTGGTTTTGGACCATGGTATTGAATAAGGCCGATGACTATAAAAGGAGGAGAAGATCATTAGGCAAAGACACTCAAGTCTCGAATACCTGATGAAGTGTGAGATCTAGTATGCAAGTTATGGGTTTATTATGCTTTGCCTGATCTGAGCTAAGGAGGAATCTCAGCGGTTGATGGAGGACAAGATCTAATGATGGATCGAGATCTTATGGCTTAGAATGAATCATCTCTATATGGTTTGATCATGCTTTTTCTAGATCTGTATACTGATGCTTGTGATGTTCTGTAAATATTATGATCCGGGGATAACTGAAGTCTGGAATAGTTGCAAAATTATGAATGAATATTTATAGATGTATACGCAGGTTGACTTTGATAAAAAGTGCATATACACACAGGTTAGACACATATAAGTAGCATATACCATATGAACTATGATGTTTGAAGTTACAGGTGGCTCTGGTTGTTGATGCAAAGTTCTGAGTCCTGGTGATTGTTTACTAGTGACAGTATTATGCATATTTAGATTGGTTGATTATGATTAGCTTCAGTGTTGATGGATGAGATCTAATAATGGACCAAGATCATAATGATTTATATTTATGTGATCTGATGGACTAGATCTAGTTGCTAACACACATATTATCCTTTTGTATGCAATGATCTGGGCATGTCTGAAGTTGGGAAGTGCAGCGAAGTTATAAGTATGTATTTGATGACATATACATTGGTTCGCTTTGGTGAAGTTGCATATACACGCTAGTTCGACTCTTCCAAGTAGCGTATGCACTTTGATGCATGCCTTTTGATGATACAATTGGATCTAAATATTGTTGCAGATTTCTAGGCTCTGCTCTGTGTTCTGGTGACTCTGTTTTGATGACAGGGTTTCAGTGATTAAGTTGTTGGATGATTCAAAGAGTAATGATTAAGTATTCAATGAATGGGTAATGCAATAGTTGTATTACAGTGGTGATTTATTTTGATCTTCAACGTTGTTGATGGGTCCAGTATGAAAATTGGATGAAACGTGGCCTTCAGATTATGGTGTTGTGTTCCAAGAGTATCCAGTCTGAAAATTTATGAAACGTGGGACCTGGAGGAAGAAAGAAGGTCGTAGTCTTCTATAGGTCAGCACCTACATACTAGTAATAAATATATCGGCTAGTACAAGAGCTAAGGGGTTGTAGCTCCCTTCCAGTAGAAGCTGGAGAACGAAAGAAGGTTGTAGCCTTCTGCAAGTAGAAGCCTGCATACTGGTGTGAGTCTGAACCAGTACATTGTTGTAAACAGATTTTCTTATTATTAAAAGAAGACAAAGACGATAGCAACAGGTGGTTTTTACCCACATTGGGTTTCCACCTTACATCTTGGTGTTCATGTGTGATGCTTATGTGTGATGGTTCTTTCTCTTATTAACTGCACATGGTTACTGTTGAATGTTTAATAAAGTACTGATACTCAAATTAAAGATCAACATATGATGAATTAATAGAATCATTAGTTTGTTGGATATACGCTTGTTTCCTTAAACACAAGTGCGTACACACGCAGGTTGCCTTCATAGAAGTAGCATATATGAAATTGAGTAAGAAATTGTAAAAAGATTATTCACTTGACTAATATTGATTCAGCCACCCCCCCCCCCCC